>JALDNG010000014.1:2965000-3130000 GCA_024349245.1 Neodontobutis hainanensis | reverse complement strand
TGTAGTATTACAAATTAGATTATGTGCAGTGTATATACAAATGATATACATTTTTGTTTGAATATTATTATTTACCATTTAAATATAAATATATTGGGCTCAAGATGGTGTTTATGAGAGTATAACTATTATAGTATAAGCTAAACAGTACATGTTGCATTTCTCATTTTTTAAAAAATCCAGGATTTAAGAAGTGACTGTTGTGGACAATAAGAACAAGAAGTAAATGAAAATCAAGAGGTTTCCTGTTTAACTTGATAAGAAGCTGGCCAGCCTATCCCTTACTGGGCACACTTCTTGAAATTTAAACATGCTGGGAAACGGATATTTTTGGTGCAATCAAATAGTTAAGCATTTGATCTGATCCGTGGATTGTGATGTCAGGAGGATTAAATACCAACTTGTAAAAAAGTTTAATAAGTTGCCTGCTACAGGTGTTTAGTGTACCTGCTGTACAAGACTTTCTGAATTCATTTGCTGCTGTTTAGTCGTCCTTTGTGTACTCACTTACTGTGGCTTATCGTGGCTTCTTTTGCAATTGAAAAAAATGAATTTATTAACTCTATTGTTTGCATTGTATATATCTATAATATACATTTATGTAATTGAGATGCAAGCCCCTTGTACATAAATGTGTTTACTAGCTATTATCTGAATGTTTCCCCACTGATTTCCCTTTACTGACCCCAATCCCCCGTCATTCCTTCACTCTTACTGTACAGTAATAATGATATGGATTTCCTTTTTGACGCTTTCTTGATTATCTGTTCCGGACAATGAATCCGAGTGTAAACATCACTACTGCCACCAATGACACCATATAAGGAGCTGCATCAAGTGGTTACATTGTGCCATTATCTTTCTCTCTCTCTAATAAAAATATATCAAATGTGTTTGAAACATTGCTTGACTGTAATTACACAAAATGAACACAAGGATGGCATGGTAATCTTTTCTACCTTTTATTGTTTTTTATTATTAGATTGTTTCTTGGAACAACAGTAATAACAGTAATGTGGGTACAGTAACTCTAAATAAGAGGAACAATATAGAATTATCACAATACACATATTTTACACCCTGGAGGTGAGAAGTGGGATCAATGGGAGTGAACTGAGGTACAACAATGCAGTTGGGGCAAATGAACATTTACAGTGCATTTAAAATAGCTATTTCATGCAAAACATTTTTTTGTTTGTTATTATACCACACAAGCTCATATTGCATGTTTTTTTTCTGCACAAACTTTACTTTTAACAAACTGCTTCATTAAGTTGTGCCATGCACTAAGCGCTCACTAAATTAGAGTTTGACCTTTTTAATACAAACTCATTTTGTTGAACAGAAAAAAAGCATAATTCAGTAAGAGCACTAGTTCACATTCTCTCATGTAGTGACTAAATGTATTGCTGAGTATTAATATTCTACCACAATGTATGACCTGTTTCTTAAAATGAGCACACACTATTGTGTCAAATGTATATAAGCTTCTACTGACACACTAGAGAATATACAAAGAGGAGAGTTAAATCGGAGCAGTTGTCCATCTGCCCTCTTTTCTACACAGCATTAGTCCATTAGGGTGCGCTCTCGCTTCTTGCCCTCCTTCTTTTGCTTCTTTGCATCTGTAAAAAGATAAATAAATTAAAAAAACAAAGTGTTTACACTTACATCTCCATGCCAGAGATGTTATCTTTGAAAATATCCCAATTCTAATTGTCTACATTTAGAGCACACAGTTTCATTTATCAATCATATGAGTTGTTTTTCACAGTGCACTATGAGCAGCCTTGTTTTGGCTGGCCCACTGAGGAGTGATTTTGTGGCACAGTGTTTGCCCCATAAAAAAGCACTTTATCATCTTGCCGCTACAGTGAGCTCGTACCTGGCAGCCATGACAAAAGACACAGTCGACGGCTTCCCTGACCAAGATGAGAGCACAAACTGCATTGCACTGGCCATACAAATGCTGGCCATTTGTTTATCGGTTTTTCTCTTAACTCCATTTTTTATCCTCACATTTTGCTTTAATGATAACTTCTTAGTCTGGCAGAACTAGAAAAAGGCCTGTATGGAGTTAAGAATGCTACTGTTATTAATGGCAGTATATTGCAAATGTATTGCTATAGCCGTATTACAATATGATACATAGATATACATAGATATATGATTCCATATCTGACAGACTGTATGGCAACCAAATGTAATTGTAATTTTCAGTGTCTTGGAATCTCACTGTACATTTGTGTATAAAGACACCGACTCATAATATTTGAAAAGCCAGACTGACTTTTAGTGTGAATGGATTATCTTAAAAAGACACTTCCACTGGCTGCTCACAAATCCTTTTATGACATACTGCCAGGCAGTTCAGAATGGAAACAAGCTATGCTTAGCCAATGAGATTTCAATTGAGTTGAAACCCTTAAATATTCTGCATGTGCAGTGGAAAGAAATCTCTTATAAATCAGTTCTTGTTGTCACCTCGGCTGCATACTTCCACAGCTTTCAGGTTTTGACACACAGAGCTCTCCCATCCATTCAAATATATAAAATTGCTCTACCATCGCATTTGTTTGCTTGTTTTCATTTGAGTCAGTGTTTGCTCCTTTTTGGTTTGTCAGCAGATTCCACTCACCGGAGACAGTGGCAGACAAAAGAGTCATTCACTTTCCTAATGTTGTGTTCCACTTGCCCCATTTATGGGATGGGGACTTTCTACTGTACTTTGTGCAGCATTAGCACATGACACTGCTGTTTTCTCCACATGACGATGATGCACAATGCACCAAGCTCAGTCACACATTAACAAACATTTAGACCTATGCAGAATTCTATTTGCTTGTGTTATGTGTTGTGTTATGAAACATGTAGGGATCCTGACCTTTTATGGAATCTAACGTTAATATTAAACAGGAAACCCTTTATAAGCTAAATTTTGTTTGTTTATCCTCATTTAGGGACTCATTATATGTTTGAACGTCTTCACTGGTTGACAAGTTTGTTCAAATCTGATCCAGAACATATGGGTAATTTGAAAAAGAAGAAACTTCGAAGAAAATCAAGAAAGAAAGTGATCGGTTAACCACACATAACCTATTAGCGTGGAGTAAAGACACTTTCAGACACTTTAGTTAATAGCCTCAATATGTTTTTTAAGATAAAGCATGCACTATGGAGACAATATTCACCATTAACTTTATGCCCTTTTCTCTGTCTGCTCACAGTCTTGGTTGCCACCTGAGTTGAGTCCTTTATTGCTGAATTGTAAGAGTCCCTGATCATTAATTTCCCATCACCATAAATGTCATAATTATGTATTAGACTGTAGTAAGTTTGAGAGGGATATTCATCACTTAGTGCCATAATATATCCATCATTAAACCTTACGATAAAACGTACATAATGATATATGCATTTTCAGAATCATAAGATTGTTGTCTATCCTTTGAGCCTCACACCCCAGCTGCAGTTATAACACTAATCCTTAGTAATTTCTCTGTTGCAAAATTTAATAAAATACCATGTGGCTCCGAATGCATGTTTGTGATTAAAGAATTCAGCATGTAACTTTTCTGTCTAGTTAATAAACAGATGCCAGATTGGCCTTAACAATATATTTTCTTTAACCTGAGATTGTAGCTAGGATGTGCCCCACTCCTAGTTTTTGACCCATAGACAGAGAAGGTGGGGACCTAGAGGTTTCTACAGGAATTTATAATGTTTCATTTCTGTCACTCTTTGTTCTCTCCTTCGCTCCACAGGGCCTGTGTTTTACTTGGCCTAGACAGCAAAGACACAATCCTGAGTCTGCAATCACTCCCAGAACACCTCTTAGCATTGTCTCCTTCTGAATCTGCAAATGACAGATGCTACCTCCATCACGGCAACCAACCACAGTCAGGGGAAACCTATCTTCCAAAGCCAAGGTGTTCAGAATTGCAGATTTGGTTGTGCAGAACCGCACTCGAAGCCTGGGGGTTAGATCGCCTCTCATCTCCGTCTCATTCACTCCATAGCCAAACAGTTCTGTGTGTGTTTTTTAGAAGCCCACTGATCCCCACAGCGGTGGACTGTATCTTTGCTATCCCCCGACACACAGTGCAGACATTTTTGCTTCCCTGTACACACCTCATTGTGCACAACACCCCATCTTTGGTTTTCCCAGTAACCCTTGTGCTTTCCAGGGCTTATCTTCCAACTGGCAGACATGGGAAATAACAGCTAGCTCAGATAGCAACACTTTTCTTTCCCCATCTGCCTGCCTTCATCTATTCCAATGTCATCCTTGCTCAGCTTCTCTCTGGCCCCCAGCACTTGCAGTTCTTAGGCTGTCAGTCCTGATCCGTGGATCTGGCCTATATTAGAATAGATGCAACACAGGTAGGCACCGGTAACCAAGCATTGCATTTGCATTTGTGCACACAGCTACACATCTGCAGGGTAATAGGTTGCTCTATGTAGCAAAGACATAATCCTAACATAGGTTACACAGCACTTTACGTAGCATAGTTTACATTGCAGAATAAAAATTCACACCGGCTTTATTACAAAATGTTAAGGAGAGAAAATGATAAGTTATGAAAGAGACCCATATGACAAAAAAATACAAAATAAATGAATGTTTTGTCACACAGACACACACATTTATTAAAATGCACCAGGACTGGCATCATTGACACAAACCATCTGCAGAGTGACAGACAGCTGCAACACTTCAGTGTAAATACAAGACCCCTTTCAAGAAATTTCTCATATTTACTGTATACATATTTTAACAGGAGGGCCGTGTGTAGGTTTTTAGAAGACTTCTTGATTGGACTAAATTATAAGTATAAATTAAATAACCATGGAAATGAAGAAAAGGGGGCTGGTATGATGTGTGAGATAGACCTTACAGCAGATGCATACATGTGTCCAGAGTGAATATAATGATACAGTAAAATAATAATAGAACAGAAAAGGCTCATTTTGTGTACCTTTAATTGTATAAACATGGTAAAGCATTGTTTAAGTTTCATGCAGCAAAAATCTGAAACAGCCTCTTAAATGAAGTAAAACAAGCCTCAACTGTAATAGTGTTCAAGTGAAGGTTAAAACAATGCAATAATTATGTGCTATGTGGTAAAATTTAAACGGCTTCCTCCTGAAAGTCAGATAGCGTTTGGCATAAAATTTTAGGACAAATATTGGTCTTGACAGAAGTGTTGCAGTTGGCAGCGTTTAACAGGATGTACACATACTATTGTGTGCTTTCTCAGTGAATGGCTCTCATTGTCTTATCACTATCATTGGGGCCCTCACCTGCCACTGTATGTTTGGTTTAGTGACGGTAGGGCCAAGCAAACAATTTCTAAATACTGTGCGCATACATGTCATCGGTGGAGCTTGATAAGAGCGCACTTTGTGAGCCATTTGGACTCATAATCCTGTTTGGACAGTGCAAAATTCACAGTGGCTCAATTGCATCTATATAAAATTAATAAAGTCCCCGGACCCACTTGCCATAAATTGAGTGAATCCTCATTATTTGCTCTATGCCAGTCTCTCCAAGTAAATGGTAAGGTATTCCCCATTTAATTATTTTCTATTATGTTGTCAACTTAACAACCATCCATCTCCCACTAATAAGAGAGAAGAGACACAAAAGCTGTCTGACTTCCTTTTGCAGAATGGTTGATCACTAAAAGCACACAATTACACTTGAATAGTGAGTTAACCTATTCACCTTCCCTTCTTCACTATTATTTACTGGCTCATCCGAAATCTTAAACAGGTGGATTTCCATTAGGCTGAGCGTGGGCCCAATTGAAATGTGAATCACAGCCATTCTTCCACAGATTCATTCATTTGCAAGTGTTTGTTAGGTGTTTCAAAGATATAATCATTTGCAGTAATTATCATAGAACAGACAGAAAACATAGAGGTTAATATAAATATATAATATATAAATTGCATTGTCCTTTGCAAACATGTTTAAATAGAAAATCATTCCACAATAATTTGTCTAATTTGATCTTTTGTGATAAAACATTTTATATTTCTTATTTAGCACAAAAGATTCTCTAAAGAGACAGTTAAGCTAAAGAAGGAACTCATTGTGTTTTTACTGACTCGCTCTTTGTGGCAAAACTTTCAGAGGATGGTTTCCGCTCAGCTCAACAAATACTCTATAAAGATCCTGGTTGTAATATTAATTTAAGTTGATGTGATGTGTTCTGTTTAGGCATCTGTTTACCAGGATTAATTTTTTAAAAGAGCGCTCAGCTTCCTCATTCCATATCAAGAAACCATCAAGGTGAATGTATTGTCAAGCTCCATATTAAGGTAAAAAGTTACATAGTGTTGCTTTAAAGCATGAAAGTAATTTTAACTTCATATGCATTCCGTACAATTATTTGTATTCCGGTGCTCACTGGGCAGTCCAGTGGTTAATAATGATACACAATGCATATCCCAAACAAACCTGACAAAAAATAAATGCTTTGCAGCTTCTATCTGTAAATGTAGTCCCAACAGACTGATATAACGTTGCGCCAGAGGCATCTTTAATTCCTTCTACTTTTGAAACAATAAAATGTCATAACTTGTATTTGTGATCAAAGAGTGTTTGTATTTTAGGAGACAGAGTGATCCATCAACAGGACATTGGTGTTTTCCTATGTTGCTGACAAGGATAACGTGTCAATGGTAACGATTAATCCTCCCCAGCTTACCTTGCAGCTTTGTCTTGGGGATTTTCCCGCATGGCTTGGTGGCTGTGACAGTGGGAGTACAAACTGCATCCGGGAGCGACCGCTTTAGCATCCCTGTCCTGTTCTTCTTGCCTGTTGCAAGATCACACTCCCCCCAAGCCTCAAACTCGTACTTGCATTCCCCTGAAGAGCAAACAAAGCAATCAGATACTTAATTAGATGCTTTTGTGCAGTAAAGTTGCTCCGAGGAGTCATCATACTGAAGACGCCAAGCAGAAAACCTGGTAAAATTACACACCACAACTTCTATATTTGTTTTAAATGCTGCCAATTGCAATCATTCAATAAAATCAGCCCCTTGAGCGTGAAAAGGTGTGAGTCATATACTCTGAATAGCAATAATGAGCGTTTTTCATTTACTTGGCTACTATCTTCTTTAATAGGGACCATCCAAGTTCCACAGACGGACTTTATGCTCCTAGGATGCCTTGGGTCAATTCTTCCCACGACAAGTATATATAAATATATTATACTTATAGCTTAGTCTTAACAGGAACAGATGGTACTTCACAGTCCTGATCTTATATTTCTAATACTGAGGTATGAACAGATGAGAGCTATCAAAACACTGCTCATCCTGAAAAGAATGGACACATCTTGGCAGCCGAGTAGGTGACATATTTCAGCAACACCTCAAGTGCTTTTATTAATAATGTATTCATCCCACACTAAATTTAGCCTCAAAGGATGCATCATTCAGGATTGCTTCAGAAAAAAAAAACATTGTATGCAAAGGAACTTCTTGTATATTTTAGATAAACCTCTGTCAGTATTAACATTTTGTATTGCGTTTTGCCAGCAGGCATAACAATAGGCCTAATTAGGAGAAATAGCTCATTTTCTTCAAACAAGTTCAATAAAATCAAACCCTGACAACAATGTCTATACAGACAAATAGACAGTCAATTAACATTCAAATCACAAAGAATTCACAAAGAAGTCTGTGACAGAGTCAACTTCCACTTCTCCAACTGCCAGTTAATCTGTTTAACTGTTTTCTGATGCTGCCAAAGTTTACATGCACGCCTCGGTACTGTCTCATATCACATACTGTCCAATACCTGCTCACAAGCAAACATCACAACCAGTCTCTCTACAAACGAGCAGTAAAAAAGAATTCATTATCACCACTGCTCAATCTAAAGTACACTCTTTTAAACTGTGACAATATGATGTTTTTACTGTTTAAAATGATCTTTGGCTTGTCTTCTCTCCCACTCAGACAGTTTGTTAACACAAGAACATCATCGTACAATGCCACTCGAGGTGCAGCCAGAGGGGGCTGCATCATCCCACATTTAAAAAGTGCATTTGGCCAGTCCTCTTTTGCTGTCGTGGCTACGCACGAGTGGAACTGTATTCTGGTTAATATAAGAGAAGTGACATCCTGTAATGTAATTAAAATTTACCTAAAGGAGTGGTTCATTAATAAGCAGAGATGCCAACATTAACATGTGTCTTTGTCCTGTCTCTTTAGCTCCTGTCTATAGGTACAAGAGTTTAATGTATTTTACTAACATTACAAATGTGCAATGTGTGCGGATGATTATCATTTTAACACCCGTTTAACACTTGTCTGTGCTGTAATATATGTTTTGTTTTGTATGCAGTATATGTAACATTTTCTTATATTTTAGGGAGGCATAGTAACATCTGTTTGCTCAATGTGAATGAAAAATAACCTTTTGGATAATTCTGGTGCACTTTTAGGAATGTGAATTAATGTACACTGTACCTGTTAAATAAACTAATAAAAAAATGTAAAAAATGATCTGCTCACACACATCCAGCAGATGACCAGCAATGACCAACGAATCAATTCATTATAGCTATTTGATAATGAATACATACATATTTGTTCTGGTTGTTCAGTGACTCAAGTCCAGTCTCAACATCAAATCTTCAAACAGCACAGATCCTACATAGGTTCACGTTCATTTTTACACACACTTTGTACCTCACTGATTTTTGGAGTGCATTGCAGGTAATCATCATTTTCAATTACCATGTCTTCTCTACTTTAAGGCCAACTAATCTTTTATTGCTTTCCCTTCATTTATTAAGCTCCTATCAGCTTTATGAGCCGTGTGCAGAGGCTTCACTCGAGTTAAACTACATTGTTTTAATAATCTTTTTAGCTTTAGTGCTCAGACTTTTATATTTTGCTTCCACAAAGATGTAGGGAGCAACACCATCAGAACCGAGGAATGGCTGGTCTAATGCAGTTTTAACCTGTCACAGCATTATGTGTGTGAAGTACACCTATGAACAATATAGTTGCTTAAACTTTTCTTTTTAGCATTATGTGTCATTTTGAAATAAAGACTACTTACCAAAACTACTGACCAAACTTTTTGTGCTGTAATCTATATACACAGTGCTATTATTTACAGCAGTGACAGGCTCATTGGCAACCAGCATGCCCCTTCTTGAAAGCCTTTAGTGGGAAAACAAAAGTTCACCAGGCTTGTCACAGGGAGACATTTCAGCTCTGAAGGCCACAGAGTCACCAACCTGAAAAAAATAGATTTTTCTCTCCTTTATAAGACAGATTTTAATGATTTTTCCATTAACTCAGCTTGATCTTCAATTGCCTGTTGAGATATCAATAATGAGAGGAATAATAACTGGGAGAGATGTGAACAATCAGCTAAACAGAAGAAATTGTAAATTTTCTTAATTTTTGGTTGGAAGTCTTTTTCAATCCCTCACCTCCAAACTTTTTCTTCCAGTTGCAGGGGATCTTGCAGCGCTGGGTCTTGATGGTCTGCTTGCAGTCAGTTCCTGTGCGTGTTCCCTCCCTGGTGCCCAGTCCACAGTCACCTTCGTTGGCTACACACACACTCCACATCCACTCCCCACAGTCCGACTTACGCTCCTTCTTTGCTGCAGACAAAAAACACCACATGCACTAAATACTTTTTTTTATTAAATGCATTCTAAAGTGTGATTGTGTTAAACTAGTGTAGACCAAAGTTTTGTTAGATATTATGCTCATTTGTATGATGCATTTAAATATTGTGAAGTGTAAATGAGTTTATAAACTCTCCCTTGTGGACCTATTAATCAACCTTCAAGCTGAATGTAATAGTTAAATTGTTTGTTTTAATGTAATACTCCCTTATTTAAATAATATCTTTTTGCTTTACCCAAAAGAGAGTTATCTCTTAGCATCCTAGCTAAATGTTTCTGTATGTTTTAATTAAGGAAGATCCTTTTTACCCAACACATTTTTTTTGTTTCAGACTTCTGTTGAACCAAAACCTTATTAACCAACCAAATATGGTACACAGTATATAGACAAGATATAGACATGTGCTCCCATCTACAACAAGTCATTATTGTACTTTAAACACTGTGGTTAGTCACTGCATAATCACCTGCTTTGTCTGCCATCCCCGTTAGCACCAGCAGTGCCATAATGGCCACCAGCGCCCACAGTTTCTGTCCACACATTCTGAAATATTAAAACATTGTTAAAGGAGAGCACTCACACATTTCTTACACAGCTATGGAGGATCTTTTTCTTCCCTTTACTCTAGGGTTTACATCTCTAAATGTCAATAAGCGGGCAGCTGACTCACAAAAATGTGTCTGAAGCTAAAACAATCATCTGTTTGAAAGCACAGAACCGAGGTAAGACAAGCTGTAGTTGTTGCAGTCTCCTGGGACCAGAGCACCAGCCTGGGGACTTTTCTTCTCCTATCTTTGTCATTTCCATTGTGAAGGATCCCAGTACCAACACAGTGATTGACTATAGCACCACTCCTCTCTGTCAGCCATGGGTTTGCTGTCACTGCATGTGAAGTCCAGTGACAGGTGTTGTTACTGTATAGAATATGATTGATATAACTGGTCAAAACACCTGAGCTGCTGCTTCTATAATAAATGAATAGCAATAGAAACAATTGCTAAAAGCTTGACAAAGCTTTAAGCTGCCAGGAAGTGCAAAACATTTTAAAAGCTTGCAATGTAGTGTTCAAAATTTGTGATGTAAGCCTTGACAAGCTCACTGAATTGAACAATATTTGAAACACCTGCAACAGAAGAGAACAGAAACAATAGAGAATGGAAAATTGTCCTCAGTCTCTGACAAAAAAAAATGCCTTTTTGCTC
Source organism: Neodontobutis hainanensis (assembly GCA_024349245.1). Taxonomy (NCBI): domain Eukaryota; kingdom Metazoa; phylum Chordata; class Actinopteri; order Gobiiformes; family Odontobutidae; genus Neodontobutis; species Neodontobutis hainanensis. The sequence continues at coordinate 3,119,129 of JALDNG010000014.1, read as the reverse complement.
AATTGCACTGACAGAATTTCAGGAAACTATATTTTGTAGATCTACCCAGGATTAAGCCATTGACCTAGCAAAAGTAGAGGGATGAAATAACTGCAGAACACCCATTCCAAGACTTATCTTTGTGCGTCTCTGAATCAAATCCTAAACTTTGACAGCAAAATCCTGATTAGACAGTTGCAATTAGCACATGCGCTGTCAATTATGTCCTCCAACTCTCAGACAATGGAGCTTGGCAGGGAGAGATGTTTTTGTTTCTTATTTGTCAAAAGGTAGCTGTCATTGCTACAAACTTCCATTTTTTTTTATTTTACACCCAAACAAGACTATAGGTCTCCCTAAATTGAGCTAAAAGTGATTGATACTAAAAACCTCAAATTACATTTAGAAATCTGTTATTTAATTACAGTCTTGTAGATGGGCCTGTACTATGCCTGTATAAAAAGTTGTACAAACTCCTCACATGATTGATTTTATGGTGTCCTAACTGTGGCAGTTCCTAAACTAACCCCATTTTGATTAAACAACTGTTTTACTTTTTTTCAAGCCATTCAAAAGATTCATCGCCATATCCCAAGAAAAGGTTGAAAATAAAATCAGTGAATTCTTACCGTCAGAAGAGGTGCACAATGACTTCTAAGAGTTTCACTGAGCAAACCCAATGAAAGCTAAGCGATAAAGATCATTTTTTGAGAAAAAGGCATTGTGGCCTTTCAAAAGATAAGGAAGCATTTTCCTCACATACTCTGCGTTGGACTCTTGACGGTGCAGACATAAAAGGGGACTGGGCTGATGACTTTGAATGAGAATTACAGTCGCTTACAAACAGAAAAAAGTCTTACATTTAAACTGAATTAGCCGTTTCCTCTTTAGCCAGGGAATCCTTTAAGATGTCATATTTTTCTTCTTGAGAGGTCAGTAAATTTATCGCTGTCTTCCCACCAGTTTCCTTCCTATTTCCGGAGCATGACAGCACCTATAATGGATGACCGGCTGGATTGGAGCATTTGACCAGCATTCAGAAAGCATGTGTGCTGCTGTGGGCTTTGATAAGAAGTGTTGGGAAAAGCCACGTGTGCTTTCCCAAATGCCTTCTTTCTCAGATTCAAATATCAAACCAATCCAAGTCTTGCCAATGGAAATATGTACACTATAATTTACCCAAACCAGCAGGACTTATTATGAGCTCCAATTACACTGACTCAGTTGTTTTTCATTCAATTCTTGAGCACACAACTGGATTTCATTTTAGTTGTACAAAGTTTAAGTGTGTAATTGTCTCTGTCTGTACCTGTTTAGCCAAGCATCCTGAAAACAAAGTGAATATTCACACAGTTTTCAAATGTTTTAGATATAAAGAAGCGTTAAAAGGCTGGTAACAATGATCAGAACTAATTCATATGTGTCTGAGTAAAACATCCTTTAGCAGTCTAGTCAGAAAGCTGTTTAAGAGACATGTTGATGCTTTTAGATAAAGTTTTGTTGGCAGTTGCTCTGAGAGGTCTATATGTGGGAACTCTATATATAAATGATGACGCACACACCTTTTCAAAGTTAGTATACTTGGCAAAGAATTTGTAAAAGTAACAGGATCTGCCCTTTTTCCCATAAATGTGGTTGAATTAGTAGAAAAAAACATTACTAATTAAATTACTGCAGAGACCTTAAATACAAAGTTCTACACTTTATGTTTGATCAAGGGTTTTCATAGTTTTTATAGAATAAATACTTTTCCAGGTTTGCTTTTATAGCTCTCATTTTACAAAGTGTTACATCAAAAGGACGGTTAAAAGGACTTTTAGCAGAAAGCTGTACATTGCAGTGGAGAAAAAGTGGAACCACATCCACTTCTTTGGGGCACCACATCTGTTATTTCGCTAAAATACAGTGTTGCCCCTGAATCTTATTTGAGTGAAAGAAAAGAATGTGCATATCTACGCAGGATTTCTCTGATGTGTTTTGTTATCTACATAATTAACTTGATTGTATTAAAATTGTCACCCAACTAAGATTGTACCAGATAAAGATTGTGCCTGAAAACCTTGTACCACTGACTGAATCCGATCTATCACACCCTCAATTTACCCCATTAATCCTGAAACAGAAGTGGGTCACAAAGGAGGAGAAAAGCTAATCGGTGGACCTTTAGTGACTCTTAGTGTTCTACCACTCTGTACGACTTCAAACACAAACATACTCTGTCTCAGTCGCTCTTCTTTCTCATAATATCTGACGTAATCCCTGTCCAGGACATGAAAGAGAAGCTGTTACACTATCAGAGAGTTTGTCTGTGTCTTCCACAAAGTTGGTTGTGCAGTAACAAACAGGAAAAGAGTTAAATGAGGAATAATAAAGTAAAACAAAATCATTCATGGTTTTCAGTCAAGTAATGACTTCTAAGAGAAAGAGATTTGATTATTGTTCATTTAAACAGGTAATCGTTCAAATTTGAAAGATATTGGAGCAAAATGACACGCGCAAAACAAATAACTTAACTTGCCTCATGCATGCTCCACTACCTGATTTTCTGTTGCTGTCCCTGTCTCAGATCTCAGATTGCAGTCACACACAAACACAGCCCAGAGACCTCTCCTGCTTGCATCTTTTTTATTTAAAAAAAATGTAACCAACCAATTTTTCCTCCACATCACACCAAACTGAAGTTCAGAGTTTAGCGTTAGCTTAGCTGCGAGGACTGCCATTATCTCTGCCTCGGTAAACATTATGTGATTGAATTCAGTTCAGTTCAGACTTTATTTGGTAGGGAGTGGACCATGTACAGAAAACATTTTGCTCAAAGAGACAGAGATGTACTGGACCAGATTATTGCTAGGCTGCTAATTTTTGTCTAATCTGTAGTCCCTATTAAACATGAAAAAAGTTATTTACAGAGAACAAATTGTGCAGGTATTGCATATACAAAATGTATTGGACAATATATCCCAAAATTACACTGTAGTATAGACTTCACACGTTGCACTACCCATTGACAGTATTTATCAGCGTTTTATGTTGCCAACCTGTTCTCTGTTTCTTTTTTGAGGTGTTTGTCTGTGTTAAAAGAACTTTTCAGGATTGAAAATACACTTTATTTGCGGCTATAAAAATTCTTGAAATGTCATATGATAGCTATGAAGCTGGTGTCGAACAATGGGAGTGATCCTTTTTCGGGCACTTGGATTTGTGAGCATGTGATTGGTTAAGGTTTTCCATTCACGATTAACAGGTTCTATTAAAACCACTTAGAAGAAGCAGAGATGGCTATATAAACTAATTTTAACAAAGTACTGCTTTTACAATATACTATTTGGAGTTCAAACCATTTCCCCCAACTAGAAGAAACATATATCAGATACAGTCTTTTCAAATAACTTTTTTAACTTCACAGTACACTAAAATGGACCGTGCCAAAATTGCACTTCTTCTATTAAAAAGCTCCAAATATGAGATGGAATCTGCTGTAGAGGCACTCATCTTGTGGCATCCATTTGCATACATGTGTATGCTCAGTCAAACACAATCAGCCCGTTCATTTGTTAGATCTCCAGTGATTAATGAAAGGCAGGGTAAACCTGTTAGAGCATTGGGCATGAAGCCAAGCTTACAATGCAGAGCTCTTGTCTGCTGTTCTGAAACCAGTGGATACGACTAAAACAACACACCATGCTCCAACAGTCTCATCTGCAAAGTAAGAGGAGGGATCAGTGCCAGCCACAAAGCACATGCACGCATGATTGACTGTACAACAGGTCACCAGAGAACATGCCTCTTTTCATGTATGATGCCGCTTTTATGCTACATACAAGGTTCCAAAGGGTCATGGGAATCCACTCTGTACCCCAGCACCTCCCTTTCACTAGAAGAGAATTGGATTGCCCGATTCATAACTGAGAGTTTCACCCATATTTGCCATTTTTGTGGTCTAGCTCAAATATCTATTAGGTTACTCATGTGTATAAGCACAACAAAATGTTGTCTCTCTACTTCAGCAGCTGAAAATACATTACTCATTAGTGAAGCCATAAATGACTTGATAATAATATGCAATATATTAGCCATGTTTGTTTTAGAACATCCCGGGACCACAGGTGTGTCCTTGAGAAAAGTCAGCCAGTAAAATCTACTTGAGAGTGGCTTACCCATCTCTGTGGATGTGAAGAGGAGTGGACGCCTCACCTAGACACAAGACATATTGAAGGGATTTATTCAGGAGTTGCTCGGCTCTGTTTTCATTGAGCTGAGCTTTTGAGTCATTCCTGCACAGATGAAATAAGAAGTGTATTGACTAGAGGACGGACAGGCCTTTCAAAGAGACTCCACAACTCAAGCATACGGCCTTTCATTGCAGCCACAAACAAGATCACAGGATAAAAGAATTAACAAGACTGAAAGGGCTTACAGAAGAGACAAACCAATAAATATATATTGGGAAAAATGTTAAGTGGATGTTACTGCAGTACAGTAAAGCCTGCAGATTTGATAATGATTAGCCATTGTAGAACACTAAACCATTCCTCAGGGGGGCACAGGGTGCTTAATTGAGGCTCAGCACCATTTTTCATGTGTTTAGGTGGCGATGATTAGAGGAAAATGCCACACATTTTCTGACTTGTGTTTTGTAAAGGTCAGACAGTGGGGGAGAGAGTGTGTGGAGAAGGTCCCTGCTATCTCTTAGAACAGCCCTGGAGGATCCCCCAGGGAGCCATGCACCGGAACAAAACAGCATGTGTGCCACTTGGTTTCGTGAGTCATTGTACCTCTGCTTGAGTGTGTGTATGCAGCCAAGTCTTAGAAATAGAGCTTAGCTGGGATTGCAATCCATAATGGCAGACGTTCTTATTAGTAAAAACAAACTAAGAATACAAATAACGGCTACATTCAAGCATTCAAGCTGAAACATTGAAAAGTCAAGACTTCAGATTATGCATGAATGCCTCCAGTATGCTGATCCCATTATATCAACCAGCCCAATCTCAAACTCTGTCACTTATCCTCCCACTCATCTTGGTGCTCCCTCTGCCTTTATGAGCAGCCACATTAGGATGTTATGAGCCCTAACGACTGGGGCTGACAAACTCCAGCAGTTATCCTTTCAAATGTTATTTTGACAAAACCATACTTTTTTAGCCATGTAAAAACTACACAAATAAGCCATGGGCGCAAGTGGGAAAGTAACAATTTTAATAAGGAATTGTCACTGCATATTGATAAAATATTTGGTCATGGCTTAGGGGGTAAACATTTTAAGTGAATAAATGCCACAAAATGTAAAATATGGCAAGTTTGAGCAACATGAGTTGTTTTCTCATTTTGAACAAAAGTACAACTCTGTTCTTTTTTTCCTAATACTTTTAGTAGCGTCCTACTATTTTCTACTATTAATACTGCTTTCTGTATTAAATGTTTGACCTGTAGAAAAAAGGTCAAAAGAAAGTGTTGAGCTAGTTGGAGTGGTGTAGAGATAAGCCAAAACTGAACCCAGCGCAAGCTCATGACTTCCCCTACTGGTACCAAGTGATAAAACCAAACATTTATTACTCACTCTTTTCTTGATAGCTCTACAACACAACCCATTACAACTACAGATCCTTAGAAACTTCATATTTCAGTTTATATTATTATGATTTGAATAAATAAATAAACCCAAATAAAAAATACTGTTTGGTCTGTGTTTCAAAAGCTAATTCTCTAAGCCTTTTGGTTTTCAGTATTTTATTTACTTACATTGCACCATTAGAGCTCCAGGAGATGTCCTATCAGGGATCTTTGAGCCTTAGCTTCTCACTCTTTTTTTATCCTTTTCTTTATTTCTAGAAATAGCCAGGATTGTTTCCCACCAGATTGGCCCTTTCAGGATTCAGGAAGGATCCACCTGACAGCACAGAAACAGACCTCCATCCCTGCAGCCCTGCATTGTTTGGCATCAACAGCCACCAGCTACCCTTCTCGTCTCTTGGACACTTTCTGTGCCTGCTCTCTGAAGGCGGCCATTCAGAGGTGTCTGTCTAATTAAATAGGAAACATTTATCTTTATGTAGCTGTGTGTGTGCGTGTGTACATGTGTGTGTGCTTCTTCCAGGAACCCACTGAACACACCTTGAGTTCATTAAAGCATGCTGGATGAAGAAGCCTTTGCATGCAGCATGGGGAGTTTTGTCTGCGTCTTGATTAAGCTGACGTTCTTTTCCTCTTCACTTCTTCATCTATCTGTTCGTCTAATTAGCTACAATGCAGAGTGAAGTAGGCCTGCACACAGTGTATTTCTCTTCACTTTAGCAATCACTGTGTTTAATATTGTCTGAAAATAAAAAGCAAAGTTTCATTTTGAAGAGGGATTAACTAACAGCTGTTAAGAGGCCCTTTTCCAACGTGAGTGTTTGGTTGTTTCGTTAGAATTTTCTTAATAATAAAGATATATCACAGTTCCATCTATTGAGTTGCAAAAATGTTATTTGATTCACAATTACTAGAAGGATGAATGAGAACATCATATTACACATTACTACTTTACAAGACCAAAACATAAAAATAGCATACTGGGAACAAGCCAGAGTTCAGGAAGTGTGAAGTTTGGAAATGAGTTAACTGCATTGTATTGATAGTATTGATATAATATTAGGTGAACATATTTTGAGAAAGTCCCAAAAATGTACAGTAGAGAGTTTTTTCAGGCATATTTGTGCACAATCCTCATCAGTGCTTCAAGTTCTATTGTCCAAAGACATGTTTAAGCCATGTTTTTTGTGACAGAAAACTGGAGTTAAGAGAAGGAATTTTGCATGTGAGGTTTCTCTCACTGCTAACGTTGAGTCTTAAGGAGCGAACAGGCGTTTTAAACGGTGATGATGATGCACCAGATCAATAAAACTTGAACTATGACTGTACTGCGCTGCTTTCTTTGAGGAAGCCATAGACATTATGCTTTAAAGTCTATGCAGCTGTCCACCACCCAGAATGTGCTGTTTTGAGTTTTTATCTGTGAGGTCTATGCAGCCTCAGCTCCTTTGATGACTCAAAAGAAAAATTGTTGCTTTTTTTGAAAATAACTGAACATTCACTTTATCCTTTCTGCCACAAAACAACTTTCTGACAAACAACAAAAAATATATTTTAAATGAAAGTGTTTGTATTTTAAATTGTTCAGATACAAATCAACTGGTATGTCTGCGAGGTTAAAATCTTTGATAAGTGGTGAATAAGTTTTGTGAGAGGTGTGACGTTGAATCAATAGTTTAATCTTGCATCACTAGTGGCCACTTTAAATTGATGCACTGTATACGGTGTTCTCATAGAATATAGTTTATAAACGAGGCATTCAGGGGGCATTTGTGGTCAAAGGGAGATTATTTTTGTTGAGAGGCATTTAATAAGCTTTGTGCACATATATAGTCTAGCAGCTTAGATTATGGTTGAAGGCATGGGGCACCACATGCTCACTTTAGGCATTCATATTTTAATGCACACAGCAAACACCAGTCACACAGCTCATCCTATAGAGTCCTATCATGAGTCTAGTCTTAAATAAACTAACCAGTAGCATGTACATTTCCCCAGCCACTCCCCATACCCAAACTAGCTGTCACACAACTGTCTAAGAGGGAGCCCAACAACACTGCTGGAGGAACAATAAAGCCCCAGATACACACAATCACACCAGCCTCTTCTACACAATATACATTCAACAGCGAAGCTCCTGTTAAGGGTTTAGCATGGGTTTATTTGGCTAATTTTAGCAGAAATTTATCAGAAACATGACTAAACAATAATGGCATAAACAACAATAAGACAATTATGTCTCTTTTGTGTTTAATTCTTTATAAATGTTTAATCGGTAATAATTGACAAAATACTAAAATACATCAAAAAGTTTCACAACAAAATGCTGCATCTATGTTTGGTCAAAGAAGACTGCATTCTGCAACATGCACCCACATGGTTTGAAAATCTGTCAATTTAAGTTTGCCACCAGCACTCTACACACAAGACACTTTCAGCCACTGAAAAAGAATAAGAGCCAAGGAGCTGTGAATGTCAAATGTTGTGCTTCATTCTGCAGTTGGGACATGACATAACCTATGTCATGAGTGAGTATTTTTGTCCGAAGGGCATTCTTTTATAGAGCCAACTTAAAAAACACCTTCGATTTGGCAGAAATTATAACATTAAAATGGGAAATGAGATGACATCACAGTTTATATTTCTGTATTACGTTCTTTTATAAATGTGTCTTTATTTATATTTCTGACGATGTTGTAGTACTGTAGATGTGTGGTATGTGAGAGTAAATAGTCAATAGATTTATTCTTTTTCATCATTGTCATCTCTGGTTAAGCCAGCATATCTCACACATCTTGTGCTTTGGTGACAATCGTGACAACTTTCTTCATTAAGACATGGGTGAAAAGTTTGCAGTGTCTGCAAATGACAAAAAGTGTGGGCAGATAGTGTTTATTCATTTCAGCAAAACAAATCGTGGTGGACACTTTTGACAGCTTTTTCAAACATTTTGAAGAAGCACTGGTTTACAGTATTACAGTGTCACTCTGCTGGCTGAACACTCATAATTATTAAAGCGAAGGGTTGTGGTGTCTGTTGGAATAACAAATTTAGAGTACTTCTTTTATTGGAGCACCTTGTGTTCCTTCTGGAGCCTGTGTCAATGGAACAAAGCTTGACTAAGGATTAGTGGCTACAAAGGTAAACAGAAAAGTAACTTCCCTTTCAGCTCACACAGTGACAGTGAAGAAAAACACACATATAAAAACATACACATGCCACAAACACTTTTTTATGAAAAGGGCCAAAAATAATCTATTGATTTTAAATATGTATTTATATAGTGCTTTTCCACCTCATAGGCTCTTAAAGCACTTAACCAGTGTTACAGCTGACCACTGGAGGCAAGGTGGGTTAAGTGTCTTGCCCAAGGACACAACGACAGTATGTGGGAGAGGGGGAGGTTAAGATGTTTTGGGATGTTTGAGCGGGGATCAAACCGCCCACCCGCCGGTCAAAGGACAGCTGCTCTACCACTGAGCTACTGCCGCTCCTTTCTTTTTATAATCTTTCTTATAGGGTACAATAGGGTACATATCTTGACAAAATATTTCCCATTATCGTTTGTTAGTTTATCAGTCCGTTAACTATTGTGCATCTGAAGCAATAATAGATAATATTAATTAGTAGATGATGCCGTGTTGACAGCAACAAAGGAAGGTAAGGCCTTTTTAAACACATGTTTACAATACTATGGTCGTTGGTCACAAGTGTGTTCGCGGAGAGGTATCAGTTAACATATTTCCAAAATGGCTATAGCATGGGGAATTATTAGAGCATGTATGTCCATAAATGTAAATGAATTCTTTCTTAATTAATAGTTGCCCCTGGGAGGAAGACCCACAGAGATAAACTTTTTATTAACATCTGTTCTGTGTCTGCTTCGGTTAGGGATTTATTCTTTCAAGTTACTTTCCTAGACCACTTTAGAAAGCAGTCTACAATGGACTGAACGACAAATACAGCCCGTACAAAAGGCGAGGTGAACACAGGAGCAAAGTGTGCTCTGGGTTTCATTTTAGTTTTCTCCTGGCCTCTATACTGTACTCAAGTAGAAGTGCACAACGAGAGTGTCTTTTGAATGAAGGATTTCAAGCTAACAATTCTAGCCCCACTGCCACCCATTTATAAAGGTACAAGACAGCAGGAGTATTTCTACAGTAAAAGACTATTGCAGGTGAAAATATGGTGGCGTAACAAGCAAGAAGAAGGAACTATGGTCAAACTTTCCAATGATTAAGTTAGGATTTGTAGGAAATAATTTTCATTCACAGAGACATCATGTAAGTTATCGCTAATTCTCCAGTAAGTATGTACAGCACACTGTTACAGATATCAAAAACTGTATATCAAATGTTTGTTTAATGTCCAACTACTCACTTTAGGCTTGTCTCTGTAATAAAAGCCTTCACCAAAGGGTCGTGAAAATAAATGAGTGGTTAATGCTTCGGGCTTATACCAACGGGTACATGCATGTTTATCTCTTCTGGACCTTCTCTTTGATCATTAAATCATTACTTTATTTATTTTACAGCCATAGGTGTGGGTGTTTGAAATATGACTTTACAGCTAAATGATGATTGAAATATTCCAATGCCACATTAAAGTTTGTTTCCCCAGCCACAGAAGCCAATCACTGTGTAAATATTTTCCAATGTGTGGTAAATGAAATAAGGCATTAGATGAAGGATGTCGGTTGGTTATAATGTCTGACTTGAATGTAACAGTCAGTAGAGGGCTCTCATGATCCACCCATAATGACCCTGACCTCTCATATACACTGCTGTGGTATGTTTAATGACAAGCCTGTGCCAGTGTGCTTTTATGTCAGTACTGAAGAACTCTTTTCTCCAACTTTGTTAACGTCAAACAACGGTCTTAATGTTAACTTTACCTTGTCAAACAACATGTGTCTTTGTTTCCTTCTGCTCAATGCATTATTGATTGTCCCCAGTTTCTTGTGCTTGAATTGACTAAATAATATCCATGATTCCCTCTTTTCATTGTGACCTCCAAATGATGATTTTATCCAAATGTGTTTAAAAGCTTTTTCCAGTGCTAGCTGTCATATTGAGTGACTGACCTCATCAGCAACACACTGGCCTCTACTGGGTAAAAAGGGTTATTGCTTTAGGAAAGAGGAAGGGTAGAGATGGTTTCAGGGCAGAATGAATTGCTTTAAATGTCTTTTTTTCTAGATGGAAGGTGTCACCCACATTAGGGGCTTAGCTAAAAATATCATCTATTGTGATGAGTAGTTTGGGGAAAGTGGCAGCACAGAAAAATCATCTTCCCAAACTGCTCTTCTGACAGCCTTTGAATTACCTGCCCTCATCCCTGCCTAAATTGTTCAAATATGTTTGAAGCTGATCAAACAGAAAGGTTTTGGAGGCTCACAGCCAACAGCTTTCCCTGTGGGCTGTTATGGATCAGACATAAAAAAAACGGCCAAGAACAAAGGCTTGTCAGGATTGTTAAAGATGCTTGGCCCGCAGCAGCCTTAAACATAATTCATTCAGTGAAACAGACTTGAAATACTCACCAACATAAAGCTCCACTCAAACACGTCAATGTATTTACAATCTATGGTCAAAACACTACTTGTGTCTGTTAGAAAATACAGTAAAGAGTCAAAGCATGTGACATATGAAATCAATGAAACGTACAAAGATGTGAGATTGGAGCTATGTTTTTATTGCTTTAATTGCTATTTCAAAAGATCTAAATTTTAGCCAAGCTATAGTGCATTTACATTTACAACAGATGCACTTTACTGTCTGTATAGGTAAAAGCATCATAAACTATATACTATAACTATAACTATAAACTATACTATAATAAAAACACTATAGTAAATAGTAAAAAATATATATTTAACTTCTAATTTTATTGTTTCAGAATTTTATTGTTTCAGAACAAACGCAAACAACGGCGCTAAGTGCAGCAAATCTAACAAGCTTCAGGGAGTTACCTCCAATTTTTAGACCTTGTTTTTTCCACTTAAAAGGGTTGGGGAGCTGGACCAAGTAAAAAGACAAATACGTATAGCTTTCATACGGAATGAGAGGAGGACTTTTTTTTCACGATGACGTTTTGAAGTGCGTTTGTCTCATCTGTCAGCAGCTACTGTCCGGACTATGCATCTCTGGCTGATTCAATTCAGTGCAAGTTATCAGAGTAAACTCAGGTCATGACAAAAAAATGTACAAATGTACAAATAATTAGATAAGCTTGCATATTTATGTAAACATTTGTCTCCTTGTACACATCAATATATAATGGCTTGTCTGTATTCTTTGCAATAAATATAGCAAACAAAAGTTGCTATATTTAATTACCTTCTGCAATGATGGTGTCACTCAGCACCCATTCTTCTGGGCTCTCTGTGACCCTCAATGAATCAAACGTTGGTGGTTAAAAGACCAGATGCACTATATTCAAAGACTTATTTTCAGCCAAGGCAGAGCCGGGGCAAAAGTTATTTACTGAGATTGGTTGACGGAGGAAGACTGGGCATTCTTGAACTGCTAAGGACATGGTTTTAGATCGAAGTAAATCTTCCTATTTCATTGCAGTCTTGGGTCATTGTTCACCTGCTCATACATAGTTTTACCTTAGTTATCGCAATCCCTTATCTAACAGATAAGTTTCCAGTTATACAGTTGTGCTCATAAGTTTGCATACCCTTTCAGAATTTTTTATTTTTTTGGGGCATTTTTATAGGAATATGAATGATAACACAAAATATTTTTTTCACTCATAGTTAGTGGTTAGGTGAAGCCAATTATTGTCAAACAACTGTGTTTACTCTTTTTAAATCATAATGACAACAGATACTATTCAAATGACCCTGATCCTGGTGTTTTTGGCCTGATAACATGCACACAAGTTTAAAAAACTTTATCAATTGATAAAGTTTCATGGAATTAGAGACGAAACATCTTTACCTTGAAAACTTAGTCCAGATGCTTTTACTCAAACCTTTTCTTCAAGATGTCCTGGATGACTGAGAACCTTCACAGACATGCACACAAGTTGACACAAACAGGTTTTAATTGGCTGCTGTAATCTGTTTGCTTTTAATCAGAGTGTGTTTAGTTAGAGTTTCAGAGCTCCTGACAGACCATTGCATCTTTAATCCAATGCTGCACTGAGGTTTCTGTATTCTGAGTCAAAAAAGTCAAAGGATCTAAGGGGAAAAGGTAATTGAACTGAATAAAACAGGAAAGTAACTGAGAATGCCAATCGGCAGTGTTTAAACTCTAATTCTGTTGAAACCAAACCAAGGTTGGGTAGACCAACTAAAATTTCAGCCACAACTGCAAGGAAAAATGTTCAGGATGCAAAGGAAAACCACAAATAACTTCATCTCAAATACAGGAATCTCTGAAAAAAGTGGTGTGGCTGTTTCAAGATGCACAATATGGAGGAACTTGAAGAAAAATTGCCAGAATGGATAAGAAATTCATTACTACACAAATACCACAAAGCATACCACTTACAATACACCAAACAGTACAGAGACAAGCCTCAAAACCTGTGGAACAAAGTGGAGTGATGAAAACAAAATTTAACATTTTGACCACAACAATAATCATTACATTTGGAGAGGAGTCAATAGGGCCTATGATGAAAGGTACACCATTCCTACTGTGAAATGTGGAGGTGGATTACTGATGTTTTGGGGATGTGTGAGCTACAAAGGCAAAGGAAAAGGTGAATGCAGCATGTTATCAGAAAATACTGGAGGAAAAGTTGCACTCATCAGCCCAGAAGCTGCACATGGGACATACTTGGATGTTCCAACAGGACAACAATCCAAAGCACAAGGCCAAGGCCTGTCATTGGCTAAAGCAGCATAAAGTGAAGGTTCTGGACTGATCTCAGTCTCCTGACCTCAATATCACTGAGCCACTCTGGGGAGATCTCAAACGTGCAGTTCATGCAACACAGCCAAAGAATTTACAGGAACTGGAGACTTTTTGCCACTAACTATGAGTGAAAAAAAGTTTTTTGTGCTATCATTCATATTCTCACATATAATCACACATTCTGCCAGGGTATGTAAACTTATGAGCACAACTGTATGTCTTGTATGTAAGGATGGATCCAGGACTGACATTTTAGTAGGTCATCGGAGAGGATACTCCCCCTTTTCAAAAATTTGAAAAAGTAAACATCTTAAGCAATCCATTTTGAGGGTTAATTGAACACCTGGCAAACCTCATCTGAGCAACACATTTAATAAAGCTGCAAAATTACCCTTGCACATGTTTGGCAACACATAACTGCCACCGGTTTATACGCATTAAAAATGGGTTTCTACTGCGTGCAGTTTCATGGAAGGCTCAGACCAATGGACATCGATTAACCTCAGCACAGACTTTTTAGCTTAAAGCCTTTTCTAAATCTCTTTCTATTTAGTTTTTTTTTTTCTTCAGAATGGCACTTGTGCCAGCAGTAACTCCGGTGAATCTCAAATACAGTAAGAGACACCCATTAACTTTTTTCTTTTTACCAAAAAGGTCACATAAATAGAAATAGAAATGGCCCAGAACTTTTCTGCTGAGATACAATATGTCAAAGTCCAGCATCCTGTTCACAAGCACTCAACTGCAAAAAAAAAAAAACTTTATTCTGTCAACCATAAATTAAGCTATATAGCATATTTCCAAATAAACCAGGCCCCTTCACTGCAACCTCAGACCCAGACATTACTGCTAAAAAAACAGCTCAAAGCTGCTGCGCAAATGCCAGTAGGTCTTGATAGCTCTGGCTGCAAGGTGGGTATAGGGTTATGGGTGGTGTTGTGTGGGGGTAGTGCCTTTAACCCACAGCCGCAGCCCAGGGCTTTAAACATGGCCTTTCAACTTGCCACTGAGCATTAGAGTAGTGAGAGGAGACACCAAGGTCTTCTACTAAAAGAACAGTAGAGATTGTGGACTCGTGCTACTGCTGACACTATCGTTTACTGTAATGTGCTAAACACACACCATAGCCGTCAAGGTAGTTTTGCCCTCTGAAACGAGCATGTCTGTATGCAAAGCTGACTGATACTTTCAGGGCAAAGAAAAAAGTACTCTTCAGAGTACTTAATAATGTCAACACAAAATACTTACAGGACTTTGCAATATCAATTTACATTTGTCTTCTTCTCCCAGGAGGAGGCCTTGTACTGTCCTGTTCTCATCTTGTGAACAGCATGTGAACCGCTGCTTTACTATAGCCCTGCTAACATCTCTAAACCCCGACAGAGACAAAGGCCAAGGCCAGAGCTCTGGCCTGGTGTTTATGGTCAGATGGAATGTGGTCTCTCAGTGTGAAAAAGAGGGGTGAACTTGTAATGAGGCTTTCCCCTCAGCTGGTTGTTTGTTTGGACAGACCGGCTGTCTCACAGCACAAGCTGTATATGGAATACAAATGGGTTTGACTAATGATCCTTACTCCTCTTCCTTTCTATTTCTTTTCCACTCATTTCTGTCACTCACACTTCTTGCCGCTGAGTGGATAAAATGTTAACTCAATTAGTTAATCAGCTGCTACATGCATATACTGTATGTTTTAGAACAATTGTAATAAAGATTCTCTTTTGGACCCCCAATAAAAAATTGAGCATTCCCCAACCTTACTGATCTTATTTGGTAATCATCTCAGTGGGTGGACATAAAGCAATCTGTGGTGTTTGAAATCATCGAGTGGGCCAGTCTAATCCTACCACCTTCCATCATTAAGTTTTTTAAATTACATCTTCTCCAGAACGTGGCACCTCGAGGGAAAAACATGAAGATATCCCAGAGCTGCAAAAACTCTACTGGGCCAGATTAAAACCTGCTGAGATTTACCCAAGGATTAGACACCCCCTTTAGCATTAGGAAGCTGTGTGAACTGTGTAAAATAATTTCAGTATTAAGCATTAAGTCTTATCCCTTCAAGCAGCCAGAATCCACTGTTTGTTCTAATAAAAAGAAGTGCAAAAGCGAAATGCAGAAACTGTGGCAACTGTGTTGCATTATAGATAAAGATGATGACCTTTTTAATGTGACTGTAGCGCTTTAAAACACAGTGGCTTAATGATAACCTGTGCAAAACATCACAATGCATGTTTATCTCAATTTATTAACATTACCATTAGCAATCCAATTAGCACTGGAATGGGAGTAGTGACAATGTTCCACACCAATGCTTACAATCAATTTACCTTTCCATTCAATATTACAAACCACAAAATAGCAAACACATGTGAGTAAAAGGGACTGAGGCTGCCTTGTCAATTACTGTAGGTATTTTCCTTTCCTCTAAAACATACACATTGTTTCCACCAGACCAAAGACTCTCTATAGAAATCATAGCAGTATTGGTAATAAATCTGCAGACTCGGCTACCAATTGTGGCTCTAAATAAAATGAGGTTGCATTGATTGAACACATAGATTGCAGCATTTAGGCAGAGCTTCAGGAGCAAACTGGCTGTATGTTATTTAACAGCACTCCCAGGATTTACCTCAGAACCATTTAGCACAGTGTTAAGGGTAAACTTTTCAAGCAAACAAAGTTCTTTACTTTTACTTTAGGAACCATCATCAAATGGGATATTGGAGGAAAATGAATGAATGCCTTTTTGGTAATGCAAATGGTAATTAAAGCTATAGCTAGAATTCTTTTTGTTTAATTTACATGGACATTGCAAGCACAAATGCATCTTTAGAAGACTTTTGTGGGGGTGGTGGTTCTGACTATATTTCTCTGACAGAGGTGGCCATTTCAGAGTAGAATAAGGTATTACTGGCAATTTTAGTCCCTCCTTATTGTGCATCTTAAAGCAGCTACACCACTTTTTTTCAGAGAGTCCTGTATTTCAGTAACCCTGTGCTGCAGCTGGATTCAGGCAGGTTTTTCTAGAAGAAAATTAGTTTGTTTGTGCTCTATTCCTACTGGATTTGGCATATTCTAAATACATACACCTTTCATCGGCTGACGACCTTGTTTCATTTACCAATTTAGTGTTTTTTAACGTTCCTTTTATTTGCAGATCCACTTCAAATTTTTACTGTTATAGCGTTTTTTTGTTTCTTCATATCTGCTGCACGCTGGGTATGTCACATGAATTGTTGCTATGATTGGCTAAAACAAATCTCATGGTAGGAAGATACTAGCAGGTGCTTTATCCAATCACCAGTGTTGGTCATCTTACTTCAAAAAAGAAATTAGTTACAGGTACAAATTACTTCCCCCAAAAAGTAACTGAGTTAGTAACTCAGTTACCACATTGAAAAAGTAACTCAGTTACTCAGCAAAGTAACTGAAATTATTTTTTTATGTTCTATAACACTATTACGTTCTATAACATTTTAAATATCAAAGATGTTTAAATTAACTGATTGAAGAATAAAAACACTTTATATAGTATTTTAGAACATTTGGTATTTATTTGAACTCAGTAGATTGCAGTCTGCCATATGATATACATAGAAATAAAAACATATAAAAAATAAATATTGAAAATAAAATTCAAGTGCAAAATTAAGACACACAGATGTAAACCTGTGTAAAAAGAAACAAAGAAAGATCTGGATAATAAGTAACTGTAAATTATTGCACAATAAACAAAACGCAATCCAACTCTCTCTGTAGATTAACATGTTCATTCTCAAAGAAAATGAATAATACATTATTCTATTCTAAAATACTCCTCATCTAACAACTAAACCAGTGGTTGTTGCCGACACGTAAAATCGAGCGTTGCTTGTTTTAACAGAGGCTCTGTCTCCTTCACTGGAGCTCACGCGAGCTGCCTTTGTGGTTGGGTTAGCAGCAGCAACAAGTGTTGTGTTATCTTGTGTTGATGTGAGGTGCTTCAAAAGGTTTGAGTTGCTTGAGGCAGACATGGATAAAGTCTTTTTTGCTCGTCGCCATTGTTGCTGATGGTGTCTTGTGTTTAGTGGAAGTAAGGGTGTGCAGTGAGGCCACGTGAGCAGGGCACTGCAACACACCCTGCTCTCTCTGCAGCAGCTGATGTGTAGCCAAAGCATGACACCTCGCGCTTTAGTCAACCAAATTGTAGTAACGCGACACTTTACATTCTCAGTAACGATAACAACATAACAATGGGAAAAGTAATTATTTAGATTACTCCGTTACTGAAAAATTAACGCCAGTAGTAACGCCATTATACTCTAACATTGTTATACTCTAACGCTGTTACTTCCAACACTGCCAACTACCTAACAAGTTTCAGACAGAAGGCACCTCCCTTTAGCAAACACTTTCAGCGGGAGCCTTCCCAACCGGTTTTGTGAAACAGACTGTTCTGTGAGCAGTTCTATCTGGTTTTGTATTTTAGCTAAAGTTATTTGTGGTTTGGTTTCAACAGAATCCCTCATTTTCCACTTCTTAATTAGAGTTTGAACACTGCTGATTGTCATTCTCAATTCCTTTGATATCTTTTTATTTCCCTTTCCTCTTGTATACAGTTCAAATCTTTTCTCTCTTTGACAAGTCTTTTGCTTTCCCCATGAATCATCAGTGGATGAGAGATGCAAAGGTCTGTCAGAAGCCCAGAAACTTACTGACCTTGTATACAGACACACATATTACAAGCAAACAGATCCCAGGTGAGGATGGTTACCTTTGGTAGCCATTCAAACCTGTTTGTGTCACTTGTGCATGTTATCAGAACAAAATCACCAACTTTTGAAACTTTTGATCAGGGTTATTTGTGTTGTTTCTGTTGTCTTTATGATTTAAAAAGATTAAATACAGTTTGAAGGACTTTACCCAATCACTAACTATGAGTGAAAGTTATCATTCATATTCTCTAAAAAATATTCTCCCAAATAAACCACAAATTCTGCCAGGGTAAGTCAGTTATGAGCAAAAGTGTAGGTATGCATTACGAGGGTGGAGCCAGATTCCAGCTTTGTTCCTCCAATATCTTCTTTATGATACCCCAGACTTTTCCCTTTGACCTTTTTACATTAAATTCCTAAAGTCTTACTTTAATAATTGATTTTTTTTTCTTATTTGAATGCCATAGTGTAAAATATAGTACCTACACTAAACATAGCTTAGTATTGCTAGTATTGTGTCACAATCTTCTGACACAGTAAACTGACTTTTTCTCCATGTGTTAACACAACATTGTGCACATATCCAACCCACTTTTCATTTTCGTTTAATCACAGGATGTATTTTCACTCAGCATGTCCCCCTCTTTCTGTTGCTCTGATGACATGATGCGTGAGCGAGACAACATCATCAGTTCATTAGAGAAATACAAACACTACCCACTCCCCTGTGCTTCACACTCTGATGACTGTACACACAAATCTATTGGTAGGGAGCACCCTCAGGATCTGTATTCTCATTGCCAGTGCCATTTACACAACTCTCTCCGCAGCAACAGTGTCTCTGTACAAATCTCCTGTTCACAGTTGCTATTATGTTTACAAATGCATCTATGACTTTTTTTGTGTAGGGTTTTTTTGTGCCTGAGTGTGAGGACTCCGTTTATGTTTTGAGATCTTAAAGGCTTATTCTCACATCGTAAAATGCATTTAAGAATACAGCTATTCTATTTTATCCTTTACATCTTACACACAGGACCGATAAGCTTCTTCAGATCATGTTTTATTATCTTGAAACTGACTGTGATTTTCTTGTGTTGTATTTACTGTTTACTCTCTATTTATTCCTTTATAGTTTTTTTTTTGCTGCAGCCTTTAGTTGATATTTACAGTTATAAAGCTTTTTGAAGAATCACCAAAGCTACATTTCCAGTGCCTAAAACGTGCCACATCATCAAATGGCCACTATACAACAAGGACTGAATGATATGTAACGAAGCGAAAAGCCACAAAATGCTAAAGAGGGAAATAATCATGTTCTCTCTTATAATGGTGCAAATAACTTCTTTCATAATATTCTTTCTTTTATAAAAACAATTGATTATGGCCTTGTGGAAACTATGAAAACTATTAGTATAAGTTTATAACCTTTGTGCAATAAGAGGGTTATATAGCCAGATACATTAGGTCAGGTCCAGTCAGTATAGCTTACATGCACAACCACGGGTGTTGAGCTACAGAGTCTGGTGACTTTTGCCCCTTGTGACCAGTGACCTCCATCGTCACGAGGACATGGTGTGAGTGTACAGTATATGTGTGGGTGGCTGTGTGACTGAAGGGGACACTAATGAGCAGACTGATTTCAGTGCAAAGCCTCAGGATATCATTAACTCTCAGAGTATGAAACATCAGATCAAGCCAGACGAAGAGGACGCTCCTCTTTTTTTCTTTTTTTTTTCAGAGAGAATATTTGAGGAAGAAAAAAATAGGCACCTTTTGAGAGTAGAATACCAGACGCTGGAAGATACTGAGTGATCAAAAATTTGATTAAGAGATTCAGAGCAAGGCTTCAACATTTGTGCACAAACACAAACCCTGACTTGTGTATTTGGATTCTTTCTCAAAGGGCATTAGTGAGCCATCAATGGGCTTCCTCACACAATGTAGTCTGAGAGCAAGCATAGGGAACAATCTCTCATCATGGGCTTAGAGCTTTCAGCAGCAGCTTTGATTGTCTCACCTCTCCTGTAATGAGATAGCAACCATGTCAACATCTGCATTGGACTCGGTATTTTCACACATCACCATTAGGCTGCTGTAGCCTCAGGAGTGTGTCCTGTTATAGGTACTACATTGTTGCAGCTAAAGAAAGGCAAAACAAAAGTTTTATATGAATGGAGAGATCTGTCATTTATTTTATTTTATTTGTAATTTGTCAGACCTCGGTAGAAGTCAATTATTCTCATGGGATTCATGTAAATACCCGTGTTCTGTTCTTTATTCTTTTATAATCTTTATTCTTGTACCCCATCAGTTCTCATTCTGTTCATTCCACGTGTGAGGGGTCAGTGCGTACCCCACAAGAATAAACCACCCACATATTGTGACGATCATTGTGATCTTCTTATCCCCCTACCCCTCTTTCTCTCCTGCTTCCCTGTGGCCTATAGACTAGAAATGGCTCCATTCAGCACACTTTCCTCCCCCCCCTTGGCGCAGCACCATAACAGCCAAATTCTAAGCCTTATTGCTCCAGGTCCACCTTAAAGAACTGAGGACACACTAGGAAATGAAGTGGCTTTGTGCTTGGCCGTGACATATAGTGGTGATCACGTGGTGAAGTCTGTGGGGTAAGTGTTTAACAAGAGAAAAGGGCAGAATGTGTAAAATGTCTCTTAAAGGCCTCCTTGTGACCATCTTGGAATGAAAATGCCAGCACCTAGAGTTTTTAAAGATAAAGTGTTTTTTTATGAGTTTGGCCCCACTGGCTGTTGTCCAGCTAAAACCACATTGTGTTCTGTCTTTTTGGGGTCCAAAGCTGGTTTCCCAAGCTCATCTCCACCTCATGTTTACTCTTCCCCAGTGCTTTCATTAGGACCACACCATGTGTTGATTCTGAAGAAATTAAGCGGATTTCTCATTTTGAGCAAGAATGAGCCGGAGGAAGCTTTTGTCTGAGATAGGAATGCCCATAAGCCCATAAGACAGAGAGGAGCACTGTTTAGTCTGATGTGGGTTGCTATACCAGGGCTCAAGAAAGCCATGGCAACGCAAGCAGAAGGTCTGCTGGGGTATAGCGCTAGTACAATACAGCGGCCCGGGGTTTGTCATTCCAGTCAGGCCTGACCCAAATTGCCACATCCTGGGAAAAACTGGCCTTCCACCCGCACACATACAAAGATTAACTTAATTGAGCTTGCATATATTGGGCTGATAGCAACAACAAACAAAACGTATGGATGTTTGAAGTCTAATTACTGGCAAAATGCTTCTGAAATGATTTAACACCACAGCCCATAGCCTATGGCTGCCACATGATTGGGACTTTTCAGTTGTTTACCCAATATGTCTACAAGCCACTATCCCATCTGCATATAATTCTACGCATTTTGTGCTTAATAGACTTTATGTTTTCATATGTTTATTATCTCCTATCAACAGCCGGAGGAAAAAATCTGCTTAAAATGGGAAGAGTAACAAAGACATTATTAGGACCATGTCAACAGTGTTTACTTCTACTGTTTTACCAAAAGGGGAAACATTATAAGACAAATGCACAAATGCAAAACAGACTTTTGAACACCAGAGAAACTTAGACTAGGGTGAACTTTCTCAAGATAATCAAGAAAGTAAAAGTTTTCTCACAGTGAAGTTTAAAGCAAGTGTTTTAGCAAAAGACTGACATTTCTAGTTGTACACAGTAATAACCAAATGATACAATCCAGTAAGCCTTGTACTTACAGAACACAAGGATGGCCCTCACCCTATAGCCACCTTTTCCTGGCCAAAATAAAGCTTGAAACGTTTTTTCTGCTCGACAGGCTGCTCAAGCATGACGCCACCATCACATCTCTTCCCTGTAAATGATGTTCAGAAAAAATCCACTTACTTTATTTGGGAGGTCTGGTAGCTGTATATCAGAGTTTGGAGAAGTAGTTTCTGTGAGCTCTTTTCATCTGCACTCCTGCCCCACTGCCCAACTCTCCAAAACTATTTCTCTTTGTGGGCTGAGCGATAGCTGGGGAGTCCTATTGTGTGTGTGTGTGTGTGTGTGTGTGTGTGTGTGTGTGTGTGTGTGTGTGTGTGGGGTGTGAGAGAGTTCGGTTGGCTGGCTGGCTGTTGAATGCTATTTTTTTTTTGACTCGTGATCAAGAGCTCATTAGCCCCAAGGTCACCCTAGGGACGTCCTGCCTAGCACTCAGCACCTCACCAGAGAGAACATGTGAGATGACGGATGGGAGACACACTGGCAAATGGAGAAGACAGGGGAGAGCAGTTGCAACCAAAGTGCCCAGCAGGTCCACAGGGACAGACAGACACTGAGACAAAAATCCAAATAATAAAATCTGAATGGAAATAAAAATCACAAACTGAATGCTGCTGGGTCAAATGAACACAACTCACTCTACTGTGTGCTGGAGTGGTCCAGCAGGGAAGAGCAGTCCAGTCCAACAGTTATATAAAATATGTTGTTGATCCATGGAAAAAAAGAGCCCAACACAGCAATCCATAGATATTGACAAATACCAGCTGGGCTCTGTATTTATTTTCAATTTGGTGCTTGTTGTTTGGCCAGCACTGCAAAACAGCCCCATTTCAAAGACAGTTGGAGTTTTTTTTAATGTATTGGTATATTGTTAGCAACCTGATTTTCATTTATGTTAATTATTGGGGTGATTCTCATAAATATAATATAACAGAGCAAAGTAGATCTTTCTTTGCCATAAGATGTCTTTAAAAGTATGTTCAGGTGTCAAGGTATCCTATTTAATAATCAAACAAAGAAAAGCAATACAGCTCTTTGTCTGGAGCTAGTAATATCTAAGACAGCCAAGATGATAAATCACAACTATTGACAGTTTTGTTTTGTTATTTCTTGTGTTTTTCCATGACTGATCCGTCAGAGTTAACAATAAAGCATAAATACAAAATTGTACATTTCAGAAAGTTGTGTCACAGTTTCTCTTATTGCCTTCTCTTGTATTATTGCAGCTTTTTTAAGCAGATATCTTTTTGGATGGATTGTGTTAATAAACTGTGGATCTATTCAATGTGTGGAATGGCAGATGGCTGATAACCCTATAGAGCAGCTTCATTCCTGTGCCACGGGATCGACACATTACAACAACCACAATCAATAAAGCATACCATTAATTGTGTCCAGCCAAACCCACACACAATACTGATGTAAGAGCTCCTTGGTAAGCTCTCAATAGTCTGCACACAATAAACTGGCCTTATATTTCACCTTGTGAGCCGGTCTTTTCTGTTTTTGGTTATTAATTGCATGCCTGGCACACACACACATTTTCCAATAGTGAAACAGCCTCATAGAAGCTCATTATTATCAGATAACCTGCTTTAGTCCAATGTGAGGGTGCTATTGAGCATCATCAGGAATGTCATAATAATGTGCTATGTCGGAGCTTTAATGGATATTTACAGCTAGGAGCACATTTAAGAGCCATTAGGGAAGGAGGGCCAACAAAATTAGTCATTAATGGTCATCTTTCAAAAGCAAATAGCCAACCAATAAAACACGGTGCTTGAGCATAAAAACATGCCTCAGTGTATTGTTGCAAAACTTTTATCCAATCTTAACTTTTCTGAAATAAAATGTGTTTTAATACACAGACAAATTCTACCATTTGAAAACTTACAGACACGAATAACACCACTGGACTTTATCTCAGAAATCTCAATTCATAAAGAATGTTTTTGATCTAAATAATTCAATTCAAAAATGAAATTATGCGATTGAGCCGCAACAACAAAGAAGCAATTGTGATTTAGTGTTGGCTCAAATGCTTTTACAGTTTGATGTGAAAGCAAGTAATCCTAATCTAAGTCATTCAAAGGGTTGTAAAGATGAGAAAGTGTTGAATAAACAGTTACATCTGTTACTGTATCAGCAAACAATGTATTATTTAGAAATTGAAATAGAATATGATTGTTGAAAAACCTGCCATAGAAAGACCTTTTCTAAGACACAAAAAATACATCTGTGATCATTTCTGGTTAAGAGCAGGCTCAAGTATTAGATGAATAAAACAGCTACAAATGAGTTGTTTTTTTTTCAACCCATCAAACAGGATTTTTACATTTTGAATAATTATCTATCCATTTGCTCTGTTTTTAAAGTTCGTTTGAAAGAGCCATTACTGCATTTGGACACGTTTAGCATCATGTTGCACTGTTGAGTGTTGTGCATCAGCTTGATGGCCAGTAATCAGTATGACTCATACCCCCCACTGATAACCATATACCATTGCATCGCTGCCGTCTCATATTCAAGCCATTAATAATGTATTCCGTCCATTTGCAGACCCCCTCCTCTGCCTCCAAAAGCATCTCTTCATACCCCTCATTTGATTAGATCCAAAATGGCGAACAATTTAATATTGAGAGCTGAAGTAAGGTTTCAACTTGTTCCTAAGTTGATTTTAGTCCAAAGGGGGTTATGCAAAAGAGTTAGAGAAGAAAATTATCTTTGTATGAAATCAAACAGCTCCCTTACGATTTGGGCTCAGTTTGAAATGCTGCTGTCACACTGCGGGTGAACAGAGAAAGTCTTTAAGCCCTCTATAACCCTGTTGCCTGAGTGCATGTGCATGGGTAACTGAAATGAGAGGAGTGCAGTGACTGAGCCTGTCTAAAAAGGTCTGATGAAACCAAATGAAATCAGGCTGTCCAAAAAAGCCTCTCGTAACCACTGCAACATCAGCTGTGCCTCCCTCAATCACAGCCTCCACTGACAGAAACGCTGAAGCCTATCTGCACCGAGGAGAGCAGTGCGATATGGCAGGGAAGTCATTTTTCCACCCCTGTTTTTATTTTATTTATTCAATTTGTGCCACATGTCTGGTGGAAATTGGAATTAAATTTATGGCAGAAGGAGGAGAGAAATCTGTTTTGAAGCATCCTCTCAAATCACTCCAATACTTTTTACATAAGCTGTTGGAAGAAATAGATGGACACCAAAAGGGTCAGGTAATTATAAAAATGCTATTTGCTTTCGGTAATATTTCACCTGAAAGCAGTCTTGCAGTGAGATGTGCATATATGTGTAACCGTCGTGCAAAGGTTACACTTCATGCACTTACTAAAAAAGGAAAATCATTTTGTACAAGCACGTGTCAAGTCAGTTTAATTGGCTATGTTTATAATTTTAGTCACGCATTGTTATTATAAAAATATAAAAAAACACATGTCTTTATGTGATTGATACTGATGTTTATTGAACAAGCCTTCAAAATGCTAGTCTTCACCAATCATAGACCTGCCTCCAGAGTCTTGCTGAGATGGTCTACCTGGAGGTTTAAAGAAATGTGAAAACGACCATAAGCTAAAACACACCAGGCTCTTAAAGTGATTGTAAGTGAATATCAATTATATTAGAATTTTAAAGACCAGAGAATACAGATGATGTGTATATACTTAATAAATATAATACACTGCCTGAGATGAATATCTGAATTGAAATTGCCTGCAGTAAGTCCTGGTGACACCTGAGTCAAGCTGATTCCCCTGGGGGACAACTGTAATGAAAGCACAACCTTTATCTCCAGATGAAGTTTATGGCTCGTTTCGATTCAGCATGAGGGTTTGAATGGTATCCTATTATGCCCATTTAATTTCACAAGAAGCTCAGTTTCATTAATAAAGCATAAGCTCTTGGTTTAATATTAATATTAATATGGCCATGGCCCAGCTAATAAAAGTAAAGTTTTACTTTCCGAAGAGCCATCCCTGGTATTCCCTGGAGTGGGGACGGTGTGATTTTTTCTCCTGTTGTTATTGCTGGAGATGCTTTTCAACATTGTCAACGATGGCTGCTGCAATAGAAAAAGACAAGGTTTACTTGTGAAGCTTGAGAGTTTGTTTATTTAATAATTATTGCAGTATTTAGTGCTTAATGCAGTATTTAATCTCCATTTTATGCCAATTAGTAATATTACACTTTTAGCATCAGCAATTAAATGGTAAACTTCTATTGATTAGCAAAATAATCACTTTGCAGTGAATGAATACTGATTTATTTATGTATCAGTATCAGAATGGCTGCCTTAGCACTGAAAACCAGTGATCCCGAGGGATGATACACTATGTCAAGTTTCAGTTGCTCCAAGCTGACTATTTGCTGAAGCTGCTCAGAGTCAAACAAATGTAAATAGGATACAGTACTGGGTTTATTTTGGTGGGTACAATGCCTCAGAAGTTTCTGGTCTGAATTTTAAAGCAAACACAAAGCAGATAAATCAAACATGTCTGTTGAATATAGCATTCATGTTTACCATGTCACTGAATGTCTCTGTCCTGCAGTCGTGCTTCAACACTGGCCAACTAAATTTATGACTGACAATTAATCAGAAACAGCCAAAACACAGAAGTGTGGCTGCTGGAGTGTGGCAGCGTCTGTGAAAAACAGCCCTCTCCCCATTCGTCTCCCAGCCGACAGTCTGGCCCTGTCACCCAGTGTTTATCTGCCTGCATACGCTTTCCCCAAAAAAACTCATTAATCTCTAATGGCTTAATTCTGTGTTCCCACTATGGACTGTGTATGTCTTATTAATGGCTTTTCAGTCTTTATGCCATAGAGCAAAAGCAAGGTTATTAAATGTCTTGTTCTTTAAAAAAAGATTAGATAGGAAATAGGAAATGTATGCAATCTTTCTTGTAGTTATTTGAAGTTGAAGTCTAATCGGAAGAATAATGGATGAAAATGAAAATAATAAAAAAAAAAAGATTTCAGTCAGTTGGGGCCTTGACAAAATGAGAAGCTGAGAAAGATTGCGTAAGACATTTAGAGAGAGAAATTTAACAGCTGGTGGTCTCAAATATGTAGAAAGAAAAACATTACGATCTCTTACTTGGTGGATCTTGTACTTGCTTGGTATTTATAAAGTACATATCTTTAAATCCCTTATCAAGATGAATAAATGCCTAAAATGGTCCAGTCGGCAATATAGACTTTTTGTAGCACGTCAGTGGTGTTTTGTTCAAATGCTGCCAGCATTATGGATTCTGTGTTTACCTCTGGGTATGTGCTCTGTGGTGAAATAAACAGCCTACCATATCTGATTTCATTTTTTCATCTTCCGCAGTAAAAAATACTGTTTTTTCCTCTGATTTTCAAGGTTTCCAAGAACATCAGCAATGGAAATTTGATTGTCAAAACTTCAACTTTTCTATGCACCTCACTCCCCCGCGTTCTCCAACGAGAAGACAGAATCAGGGCCATCATAGTAGTGAGGGAAAGACCAATTAAAAACTGTCTGCGATGTGCAAAAGTAACTTCATTCAAAAACTCAGAAATGTACGTAAGATCATAACATTAGGATCTCACCACACAGTCACCTTTGACAATAGGAAAAGTGCCAGGCCACAGAGGAAAAAAGGCAGGTGAGAAAAGACTAAAAACTGCTGGGGATCACTGCCCTCACTGATGGTGCCTGAAGCCTTGGGGGAGCACTCGTCTTTCTGTTTGATTTGTTCTCTGTCATCTAGTCTGTAGCCAGTGAGCTGGGGGCTGTTTGCTTGGCACAGCACAGGCCTTTTATCTGCCGATTGAGAGAGAAAGAGAAAGGAAAAGCCCGGTGTCCAAACACTAAAGCTTCCTCTCCCACATGCTTGGAGAGAATAATGACATTGGCTGCAGGACATCATGTTGCTCAACCACATACCTGAAGTTCTGACATGTGTGGGATAATGGATTAGGAAGTTAAAGTTGTGTGTGTGTGTTTGTGTGTCAAATAAACAATTATATCATATAACATGCTCTGACCATTGCATCGACCCAACATGGTTTAGAAAAATTACCTACTTGATGGTACTTGAGTGATATATAGATGTCAATATCCTCATAATATAATCTCTCTCTTCTCCAGTCAACCATGTTTGGTAGGGTCTACAGTCCCAATCGATAAGAAAATAAATGATCACAGGAAATCTGGAGAGGGTTCAACCTCAACTGCAGTTCCACCATTCAGTTTCTCCATAACACAGAAATAGTTACATCTAGTTTTGATCTGGCTGATAGGAGCCATATGCAAAATGATGGTTTGGCTTTGATTCCTGACTGTCTTCTTCATGGGTTTTTCCAGACAGCTAAAGTGCTTGTGATTGGCACTGGGCCCCACAGCCTCATTTCTCCAGTTGAGGGCTTCTCTCTGAATCGGCCAAGCGTGTAAACACACATCAACTTAGCGGGCACTGGCCCTGCCCTTTGCAGGTGCTCACTGTCAATCCAGGAGGTGGTAAAGTAAATAAAAGACCATCTGACAACACAGCTTGGGCCATATTTGTCTTTGGCAGAGCTCACACTCTATAGCAGCATTCAGCGCAGTATATAGTGTTTAATTAAATTCGGAGATATGCTTCTCTCAAAAAGAAGACTGACTTTCAAAAGTCAATTCATTAGCTTGGATTGAGAAGACTGAATCAATCTTGACTACTTGTTTGTAAGTTAGAGCCACAGAAAGCCAGTCCTGGTAATCCAGAGTGAAACAGGGAATAAAAATAGAGGTGCAGCTAAAAACATAAAAACAGCAGGGTGAACCTGAATTAATAACTTAGACCAGAATCCTCAGCCCATTTTTAATAACATCCATTATTAATGAAGCCACATGTGGCCATCCTAAATAGGTTTCTGCGGTGAACAATTTGTCGTGGATGGAAACAGACGCCCTAGCTGGAAGAACATATAAGAATGACACCTGCATTAGAGTGTAGCTACTACCTTTAATGTTTGCTAATACGTTTTTAGCTAATAGCAAAGGTATAGCAAGGCTGTGTACTCATTACATAGAAAAGATGTCATGCATTACAAATAAGCCTCCAAAAATGGTCTTCATTATTGCAATTAAATAAATAGCTTTGCATTATGCTTATTATTATGCAACAGCTGTACACATTAAATTCACTTAAAACATTAAAGGTTGACAATATTGAGCTATTTACACTTTACAAAATGCATATGCACTGCAGTATTAAGAGATTTGTCTCATAAATTCATTGATTCACGAAAGTTAACACAAAGCTCTTTATTACGGGAATTACTCAACAGAACAACCACATAAATTATATCAATTCTTTTACAACCGCGAACCATCTCTCTTGCTCACTTTTCACAAAACAGCAGCTACAAGCCGCAACGCTAATCAGCAGCAACCCCTAGTGGAGCATAGCATTTACCATTTCAGGTCACCTGACATCTCCCCTCTTTAGCTGATTCACAAAAGCAGAATAAACATTTGCAACTTGTCTATAATCAATAAAGAAGACACCATTTGTGATTTACTTAACCAATATCCAAGTGTAACATTTAGCCTTAGGTATATTAATTCTACTATCAGTAAAAACTACCAAACAAAAAAACAAAACAAAATACATTTGGTTTGGTCTTTCTAAAATTCCATTTTGACTCACTCTAGAAGGGTGTACAAAACATCATTCATATAGGACATTTATCTCTCAAATATAATCCTTAAATCTAGCAGGTGGTTTAATAGCTCGGCCAACAGCAGTCCTCTTTGGAGACAAACCAGAGCCAGTAGGAATGGTGGGAAGACAGGACACAGATACATTAGTTGAAGCGGGGGCATCTGAGTCACCTGGGTCAGGAATATCAAAGCCACTAGTTTCTCCCGCAGTAACTTGGGTTGTTGACTCGGGCACTTCCTGTAAATGCCTCCCGTTTCTACGTGCTACAGTCCTTTGGTCGGTTTGGACAATGTAGGATCTGGGCTCTGGTGCTTTTGCAATGACTTTTGCTGGGGTCCTCCAGCCCTTTTCCCCATCCAGCTTAACTGTAACACTCTGGCCCGGCTGCAGTGTCGACAAGGGCCTGGCTGAATGACGCCTGTTGTAGAAGAAACGGTAGGCTGACTTAGTCTGTTGGTCTTTCTGTCTTACAGTTTGTTGATCAACTACTGTTGGACGTAACTGCTGGGGCAACACAGGCACCGTAGTCCTGATCTCAAGCCCAAACATAAGACGAGCTGGGCTGTGACCTGTTGAGGTGATGGGAGTAGCTCTGTAGCTCAGCAAGGCGAGCTGTAGGTCTGGCTGGCTGTCGCAGAATTCTCCTCTCAGCCGCTCCATTCGCTTGCGGGTAGTGAGGACTGGATGTTGTGTGCTGAAAGTTGTATGTCTCACTGAACTGGCGGAACTCTGCTGAAACAAACTGGGGCCCATTATCTGTTACTAGTTCAAGATAATACCCCACCTCGCAAACTTGGTTACTACTTGTGGTAGGCAAATGTGAAATCTCGATGTAACGTGACTAGTAGTCAGTCACTACCAAATATTGTTTACCATCTTGTTCACACAAATCAGCTATTTCCTGCCAAGCACCTTGTGGCAATGGTGTGGTAATCAGTGGCTCTTTTCTTTGGTTCAGTTTGTTTTTACAGCAAAACTCACAAGTGCTGACTAACTCTGCAATGTCTCTCCCGACACCTGGCCACCACACTGACATGTTGGCCCTTTTTTGGCTCTTTGTGAGTCCCTGATGACCAGCATGTATTTGTGACAGTACAGTCTTTTGCATTGTAAACGGGATAACAATGCGGTCATCATGCATTAAAAGTCCACTGACTTCTGACAGGTGAGTTCTAACTGTGTGATATTTAAGCAGGTTGTGTGGCAAGCGTGACACATCTGAGGGCCAGACATTATTTGTATAACAAATCACAGTTTGCAGAATGTTGTTGTTGCTTGTGGCCTCTCTTATCATGTTTAATCTGTCTTTAGTGATTGACCTTGTCTCAAGCACTGCCTGTACATAAGCTTTTACCTCATGCTCAGTGTTAGGCACAATACAGTCCTGCAAAGGGTTACGAGACAGAGTGTTCGCCACAATAAGCTGTTTCCCTGGAACATGAACGGCTTCTGGATTGAACTTCATTAAGCGCATCAAAAGTCTCTGACACCTAACAGGTGCTTTGTCCAGGTCGTATGTGTATATCAGCGGAAGAAGGGGCTTGTGACCAGTCTGCAAAACGAATCTGTCCATTCCCTGTAGATATCTCCCAAAATGCTTGGATGCCCACACACTGGCGAGGCATTCTTTTTCTATCTTGGAGTACCTCCGCTCCGTCTCTGTTAGTGTTCTTGAACAAAAGGTGACAGGGCGGAGTCCCTCATTGTGCTCCTGCAGAAGTGCACCCCCCAGGCCATAACTGCTTGCATCCGCACTTACAACCGACATTTATCTTTGTTTAGCTTCAGTCCTGAAGCTCTGATTGTTTGCATCACAGCTTTAAGGTTCCAGGCATGGTCCTTCATGTCTTTGCCATAGACCAGAATGTCATCCATTACCATATAAAGGTCTTTGAGGAGAGAACTCATTTTCTGCTGAAATATATTTCTGGAGCAGATGTAATGCCGAAGGGAAGACGGCAGAAACAGACGAACTGGTGTAATGAAGGTTGTGAGCTTATTACTGCTCTCATCAAGCGGGATCTGCCAAAACCCGCTTAAAGCATCCACAGTGGAGAACACTGTTGCACCTGACAGCTTTGGAGCAATGTACTCTAGATTTGGCAGAATGAATCTCTCTCGTCTTGTTCTTTTTTATCACAGGCACCATGGGAGCACACCAGTCTGTGGCATCTTTTACTTCCTCTAGAATGCCCAAGGACTGCATTCGTTTCAGTTCCTCCTCCACTTGAAGTAAGATTGGGAATGGTATGCGCCGTGGTGTAGCAATGCTGTAGGGCTGAGCATCTGGCCTCAGCTCTATTTTCACATTTCAATAGTCCAATGTCCCCAAAAATGCTATCATATGATTCAAGCCCATTAACTCTGCGCACTAGTCCCATTTTGATTGCTGTTTTACGACCAAGCAGGTTTGTTGTGAAGGGGCCTGACATAACATAAATTCAAAAGGGAAAAGTTTCTCCATACCTTTCGCAGTGAGTCATGAATTTGCCTTTGCAACTCAGTGTTCCACCTGGGCTGGTGAATGTCGACTTTGTTTTGATCAGAAGAGGATGCTGTCTCCTCGGGAATCACCGTGACGTCTGCGCCCGTATCAATCTCGAACGTAACAGTTGTGCCATTTATTTCTAAATCCTCGTACCATTTGTCCTCTTCACTGTCAACCACCTCAGCAACAGACCCTAGAAACCAGGTACTGCCCTCATCACTATTACAGACAGTAGCTTAAAGGCCCGTACACACCGGGAAGAATAATCGCCAGCGTTATTCGCCAGCGTTTTTCAACGTGTTTTTTGTGTTCACACCCAAGCGATTTTAGCTGACGATGAGCCGAGTGAACATGCAAATTCATTCACCATACAAGGTGGCGCTGTGCAACTTTACGCTTCTGACACTTGCTTTTCACTCAGAAGAAGAGAGCAAGTAATTTTTGTAATCGATGTCGCGTTTGTCATATAGTTCTTTGTGTTCCGACCCCAACGAGACCAGCAACTCTACATTCATCTTGCCTTGCATCTTCTTCGTCTTATTTCTTCCCGGCAGTGTAGAGGCTACTTGGCGTATATCTTCTTCGCCGTTGCGTATGTGTGCTCGGCAAGACCGTTTTGTGTTTGAGCGCCCCCAAGTTGTGTTTTACTGTAACTTCAGAAGCTCCAGACACGTGAGCAAAAGCGCTAATCTCATTGGTCGAATAGTTTTTGACGCGGCATGTCAAATCAAAAAAAAAGAACCCGAGTCATTTTTTAAAAACTGACGCTTTTACGCGTGGCGTTTTTCGTGTCGGTGTGAACACTCACATTGACACCCATTGTTTAGTCGCAAGGCGTTAAACGTCGGCGAATAACGTCGGCGAAATTCGTCCCGGTGTGAACAGACCTTTAAGCGCATTCACATTTTTGGTTTTACACATTGCTTCAAAATGGCCAGTTTTATTGCATTTACGGCAGCGTTTCCCTGTAGCTGGACATGCACTGTGCTCATGTTGTCTCCCACACCTTGTACAGCCCTTTCTGTTTGTCTGAACATTTATAATGTTCGTTGTCTTTGTTTTTAGCATACCTTTTGTCATATTGCTTTGGCTGTTTGAACTTGCGTGCAAGTTGTAGTTTTTGAGACACCTCTCTGTCTGCAATCCCACTCACGATGCAATCTCTTATCTGTTCATCTTTTGTCTGTCCAACATCACAGTGCTCTGCTAATTTATACAGTTGTCTGACGCCTCCACGCTCTCCCCTTGAAGCTGTGAGCGGCGGTGGAAACAGGCACATTCATGTATGGTATTCCGCCTTGGAACAAAATGTTCATTGAACTTTATCAAAACTTCGTCATAATAGTCATCAATGTCGACTGGGAATGTGAAAGTGTAAAGATAGGTTCCAACTCTTTGCCCATTGCAGATAACAACGTATTCACCTGTACATCACCGTCTTCTTGGTCTAGCTTAGTAGCTATCCGATAGCAGCTAAAACATTTGTCTCCAGTTCGGCCACGCCGAAGGCTGGGTGAAGTCAAACGATTCCGGAGGCTGAAACTTAGCCATTCCGTTGCCTCAGCCTTGTCCAGTGGGTAAAAGAGTCACTTCTGACACCATCTCATGAATTCATTGATTCACGAAAGTTAACTCAAAGCTCTTTATTATGGGAATTACTCAACAGAACAACCACATAAATTATATAAATTCTGTTACAACCGCGAACCGTCTCTCTTGCTCACTTTTTACAAAACAGCAGCTACAAGCCGCAACGCTAATCAGCAGCGACCCCTAGTGGAGCATAGCATTTACCATTTCAGGTCACCTGATAATTTGAGTTTCATTTGTATTTTGTGTGGGGCAGTTTTAGGCAAGCAGACTGAGCTAAGCACTTGCTTCAATGATGTCTGTATTAGGGTTTTCTGGAATAAAAAAACACAATGTGTCTGAAAGCAATGAGGAGCTTGTAATTTCTATGGGAAGGCTTTCTATGCCGACAGTTATGGACCTCAACACGACATGATATACACTGTCCCACATGTTAATGAGCTTCTTAATAGCACAGTCTAAGCAGGTGACTATAATACCCAATTGTCACAAGAGCCAAGAGACATATTGGACACAACTGAATGAAGTCACACATAACACCCAAAAAAATGGAGTTAATTATGAAATAATACTGAACTATTAAAACCAAACAATACCCATCAGTGAGAAATACCACACATTTAATCACATAAGCCCATTTCCAGCTTACCTCTGACTGGCCACAATAATTAAACATTACTATGAGCTTCATGCTTCTTGAATACTTATTATAAAAATTATTTCTTTGGAATCCCATAAAGCTTTTCGCTAGCCCTCTCTGTCTTGGACAGCCAAGTGTGGGCTTCTTTGTGGGTACACTTAGCCTGGCACAGCCTGACTTGAGCTCTCTGTATATTCTATATACATGACCTCAGTTTGGCAAAGCTCCGAAAGCTTGTCAGTTCTTCAGATATGTTCAGTACCAACCAATCACATTCGAAGGCCACTGTCGTCTTGCCTCAAACTAAGGCGACCCAAATTTCTTGTTCAAAACAGTCAAGATGGCGCACAGGACTGCCGAGTATTTGTTTGGTGTGTGTGTGTGTGTGTATAATTATAATACATTTAATAATGACAATATTGGTAAGAAAGAATTTTAACACTGTATTTATATATATTTTATTATAATCTTTGACCATCTCTTTTCTTTGCTGTTATCAAATTTTTTTCTTTTGATCCAACCTAATGACACAAACGCACATACACACACACACACACACACACACACACTCATTGATGTCTCGTCTGTATTCTGTCTTGTCTTTACTGTATGCCACCATCACTGTTGAATTGTTTTCTATGTACAGCGCTCAATAAAAAATAAATAAATAAAAAAGGGTTCCCATATGTCCTCATGATCCTTCTGAGTGTTGCAAAATGATATAGCTGTGATCGATAACTATATAACTGCACACTTTATGGTCACAAGTGCTGCCAAACACTCAATAACACATGACCTTCAGTAAGGGGGTGTTAGGGTCAGGGAGGGAACACCAACAAAACAATTATTTAAGCCTGTTACCCAAGCATTCACCTACCATACATCATTATTTTATCAAACTCGAAAGGGCCTCAGCGGCTGCCCACATCTCCTCTGCACATGAATCAATGGTTGATTATAGCTCCTGCTGTGCTTTAAGCACGTCTCATTGCTGACCAACTGGAGTTATGCAGCAACACAAGTCAATACAGATTGTTCCCATATTATGGACCACAAATAATACAGTGAAGTTCTATAAGTAAGACCTATTGCTTGTGCTTCATATGAACCTGTTTAAAACTGTAAAACCGATTGTTCTATTAACCTGCTGTGATGTTGAAAGTGTTCATTTTTTTGAGCATGCAAATTCTGTCCCAGAACAGAACAGAAAAACCTTCTTCAAAAACTGTAGATGTGACATTCATTAGATTTAGGCCACCCTGAGGTTATTAATATTTGAATCGAAGTGGAGCCCACAACAAAGACTTCAAACATGGTATTGTTCTGCCTTGCCCACATGAAACCTGTGATTTTTCAAGTTGAGAACTCAGCCAAGCTTCAGGATAGTCTTATTATGCAATTGCTGTTATCGCTTGTATTCAGTCCAGGTTGCACTTGAAGAGTTTGCGGTGTCTCCTCTTTCTGAAAGAAACTGCTCTGATGGAAAGCTCTCTTATCGGTTCCTCCACTTCTTCCACAATCTGCCTTTTTTTACCCTTGCTTTTCTGCTTTTATGCACATAATAATGCAGGTGAAGACATAAAAATCATTAGCTCTTATAATCTACATTCAAATGCAGTCTTTCTCTAAGTCATCTACAACATTCTTATCTTGTAAACATGTCATACTAATAAGGCACAAACAGCCACCCTAATCTGTTTCAGTTTGTGCCTTTAAGTGTGAGATGCAATCACTGCATTCAGCCCCCTGGTATCCCAGCAACATGCCCCGTGCATCTCTTCACAATCCTCTAAATCTTTTCAGCTAACCTATACATAAGGGAGTAGGAGGGGACAGCCTGGTTACTACTAGGAATGTGGGCTAATTTCTACCCAGCAGCTCTGGCAAACACTTTTGTGTTAATGAAAAGACCAGCACATTTAAGATCTGTCATTTTAACAGGTCATGCCCTGAGAATGTGACACAGTGAATCTCTTCTAATATTAAAAAGACACCAAGGCAACAAGGTCACTGGTGTTTCTAAGGATTTTAGCAGACTGGCTCTCATCTGTGTGGCAGATGGATTTGACCATATCTTTTTCATTAAGGTTATGTATTTTGAGATTATGGCCATAGATCATAATTTTTTGAGAAACATGTTCAAAGGCTGGTAAAAGAACAGCGTCAGACTACGGAAAATGGTTTATGATTTACTGAATTAAAGTTGATGTGGTGAAAATGATAAAATACAAAACTTGAATACATTTTCATCTGAGAATATAGGATGGCCTGGATAAAGAAATGCAATGTGAGGTAGAAGATGATTACAAGTGAAATGTAGGTGTTGGTTTTACTGGTGGCAGCGGTGGCCCTAATGGAGC
The DNA here is from genome assembly GCA_024349245.1 of Neodontobutis hainanensis. NCBI lineage: Eukaryota > Metazoa > Chordata > Actinopteri > Gobiiformes > Odontobutidae > Neodontobutis > Neodontobutis hainanensis. The sequence goes on along the minus strand of JALDNG010000014.1, from coordinate 3,082,494 downwards.
TGATATATTTCCCTGCATGTCCAGAGTATATGTGCTTTATAGCTCAGTGGGACCTTTTGCAGAGATGCTGACTGTCCAGATGATAGGATTACGCCAGTCACAGACTCTTGGACACCTTTAAGTCAGGCCAAAGCTCCAATCCCTTTTCTGGCAACAGGGATTTATATCATTCAAATCCTCCCTGCAGCTGAGATAAGAAATATTAATATAATCTCTCAGAATTGTTACTGAGATGTGCCCCAGGAATGTTAATTAACACTGAGGTCACAGAAAAGTCCTCCCAAGAAGAGCATGGCTAATGTTTGAAGCCGTGGAGTGTGTTGGATTGATATGCCTTGACACAAAACCCCAGGAGATAAGCCAGGCATCTGTCTTGTATTCTAAAAGCAGAACCTGTACTTAGCACTTTGATGTTCAGGTCATTTATCAAGTACATTATGCACCAGCCACAGAAACTAGTCAATGTGTTGTTCAATGCTTTTACCAGTGCTGGTGGGAAAACAAGATCCTATTGGCAAATTCACACGCAGAGGACTTAGGGGTCAATGGGGGAATGTCACGCTCCATACACTAACCCAGGGGTGGGCAATTATTTTTCCCCAAGGGCCACATTAGTATATGGGACTCTTGTGGAGGGCCAGGCCAACACAGGGAACTCACTTATGCTCCATAAAAACACGTTTATTTTGACTATAGGAAAGGTATTTACCGTTTGGAGCTTGTCGTATAGTTTAATCAACTTATTACTGCAAAATATTGAAGGAAAAGGCAAAATAAATGCAGTGTTTAATCATAAATAAAATATTAGTAAATGCTTGGCGGGCCACATTGAACAGCCCAACGGGCCACATGTGGCCCCCGGGCCTCAGTTTGCCCATCCCTGCACTAACCCATATCTCATATTTGCCACAACATAGAGTCATCAAGGGAGGGTATCTGTCTCCCAGATCTGATCCTAATGTGCACTATGGTGTAGCTGAGACCCTTTAGGGTTTATATCAGCAGAGCATGAGCATTCATCAGAGCTCTAAAGAGACTCTTCCCTTAATACAAGCAATTTAAACAAACAAACTTTCACATTTTAGCCCATTAACAGAGCCAATTATTCACAATTTGACTGAACGCTCCCCATATGCTGCCAATGAGAACAATGCCCCTATATTTACATTGTGTATTAATGATATATCATTAAATCTAAAGATATCCCTCAAATAGCCAAAGGTAGAAAGTATGCCTTAAATTAACTGTGGAGTGTTAATTAGAATTGAATTGATTTCCTCATCATTTAACATCAAGCTATATATATATAACTATCATAGAAATATATTAAGAAAGAAACCATGTTGATGTATATTGTGTGTATTTTAAGAAGCACTATATAAGAGATGAAGAACAATTTGATGTCTGTGCTGATCTAATAGGATTCAAGCTCAATAAAGTCACTTTGAAAGTGAGATCCCTGGCTCTGGCCTGAAGCCCATCATGTAATGTCACAGCTAATTTGACACATCTTCGGTGACAGGCAACTCTGGCATGAATTGAATCAAATGACCCACATAGCGGTGGTCAATGCGTGGTCATCCTGGTCCTGCAGCTCCCTGATGGAAGTCACCATTCTCCACTTTGATCTGATCTAAATGAGGATTCGAGGTTCTCTGCTCTTTTGATACGTCAATCTTTCAGAAATGTCACGATAACATGCACTGCTGAGAGCTAAAAAAAATTGAACATAAAATTAAATTGAACAATTGCCTGACACTGATGCTATTCCCTGACTTGATTTTATTTCATTTTTCTTGATCGCCGAGCATTTGGAGGAAAAACTTCATAGAAATTTGGGTCATCAGACAGCAGATTCCTCCGGATCAAATAAAATTGTCATCACTCTACTTTGCTGAGCTTGGGTTTATAGAAAGGAAAAGAGGAAGCCAGGAGGGGAAATGAGTTAACAAAGATATAGAGCAAGCAGCTGTGTTGTGGTGTATTGCACTGTCCCTGTCAGGCTGAGTTTACTGAATGGATGTCACTCCTTTAAACTCCAGTGGGTTGGGGTGCTGTGTACAGGCGTGTGCGTACGAGAGAGGAAGAGCAAATGGAGAATTACTGATAACTGTGTTTTTCCTGTGGATCTGGAAAGCCTGGCGACCTTCCAGAGACTTAAGAAGGTTTCTGAGCCTCGGGCTTTCCATCAGCTTCTTCAATAAGATCATATTTATGTACCTCAATTCAGTGCACATGTGTGTTCAGGGAAGATGTTTCATGCGGGTTTGAAACCTCTTTGTGTGCCTTCATATGCAAATGAATATTGGTTGGCAGAAAAATAAAAAACACTTCAAAGAAACTTGGTCAAACGATGTTGAGACATTACTAAAAGAAAGAAAAAAATGTGTCCAAAAAGCATCTGTCTTATCTTGAGTGAAGATGCCTTGCAAGCCCTGTTGAGCACTCAAGTCATGTGTGAAAAAACAAAAAAATTAGAGTATCCTCAGATAAAATCCAAGCTCCTACAATTTCTCTCTTTGACAACAGTGTAGCTTGCCGCTTATGAGTCATAATGTGAGTGGCATGAAAGTGATTTGGTGAGGTGTCAGAATTATTTTAATCTGAAAAGATCAAAAACTGATATGCTGCAAAATCTAATACAGCTCTGATGTTCTTGTCACAGTTTTCTTTGTATCATGGGTAGCAATTATGACTAAACGAGGAGGTTAATAACATAACGTCTTCTCCACGCTACATGCTACCTCCTGATTGTAATCTTTTTGTTCCTTATTTTCATTTGATTGTAATTATTTCATGCATAAATTTCAACATGGATCGCTCCCTTATTACCATTTTTATTTTATTAAACCTTTATTTATCCAGGAAACCATACAGTACATGAATAACAAAAATCTAATTGTAATGCAGCTATAGTATTTATTTTTATTCCCTGGGGAATATTTCAACCTACTGTCATCCAAGCTAAAATTGCTGTTGACTTGAAATAAATTTGCTTTTGCTTATGTTTGAAAATAGACAGAACAAAGCAGGGTGCTCTGAATACATTAGCATAAAGCCTGCATAGGCTCTATAATAATGAAGACACATCTGAGTTTATGTATTTTTTTGTGTTTGTGTTTCATTTAAAGATAGTTTACACTTCCATCATATTATATTGAGTTTCTGAGGTTTAGGTCTTTAAATCTGAGATAATTGTTTTTAATCTTTGTTTGACAAAAAGAGTGGCTTTGTTTTTACAGATTTAAAGATTATGCTGGAAAGTGTGCATAGTAAATAACTATTACTGCCAACCAACGACTGTAGAAGGCCCTGAAACGGTCAATGCTGCCAACACAAAAAACTCAACAAAATCTTACAAATCTTTATGTCAACTCATGCCTTTATGTTCATTCTGTATGCGTCCCCATGATTCACTTATAACCACTTTTATTATCTAAGCCCAGCAGCTTAACTAGACTATTGACTTGACTGTGACACTTTTGCAAATATATTTAAAGCTCCACTACCTGATTTTCTTTTTTTGTCCCAGTCTCAGACCTCACTCATCCCCAAGCAAACCTATGGACCTCTCCTGCTTTACATTAAAAATTTAAAATAAAACTGGAAAAAAAATTTCTCCACAAAATACTAATGCATTACACCAAAGTAAAGTTACCAAAGTAAGCGTTAGCTTAGCTGCGTTAGAAGTTAGCTATGGCTGTTAACTTCGTCTCAATAAACATTATGTGAATGCATTGACAGTGTTGATCCGGGTTTGCTTACCTTTTCTCTGTTTCTTTTTTGAGCTGTTTCTCTGTGTCAAAAGACATATTCAGTGCTAAAAATACACTTTATTGGCAGCAATTACACTTCTTGGAACATATCAGTATCATCACATCAGTGGGGGCGCTCCTTTAATGAGCTCAGGGATTTGTGAGCATGTGATTGGCCAAGGTTTTCTGTTTCTGAGTAACAGGTTCTCACTTATTAAACTCCCTTATAATAAAGAATAGATGGCATCATAAAGATGATTTTTTTTCACAAATGATTGCTTTTACAATATTGTTTGGGGTTTAAACTGGAAGAAAAAAATATCAGGTACAGTCTGTTTAATGGTTAAAAGGTAGGCTAATATAGTTACACCTAAGCAATAATATCTTTAATTCAATAATATCTTTAATTCTCTTTTCTAGCTTCAACCATCTTCTGAACTAAATGAGCTCCATCCATAAATGCACCTCACAGTTCAACTTTGTCAAAGTGACGGCAGAGCGGTGCTGATGCCCCTTGTGAAGAATAAAGCTGTGAGACAGCTCAGACTGAGGTTGTCTCTGCTGTGTGTTAGCCTGCCTGCACTCATTAGATGCCAAGAGATTGACACAGCCCCCCTTCCTCTTTCAGCCCAGATGAACCTCTGTGAGCACTAGCAGGGTGTGGGCAATAATGAATCACTATTAGCCTGGGTCACACTGGCTGACAACCAATTTATAGGCTACTAGAGGCTGCAGACACTGACAGGCAGGTAAATGTGTTTAACCACTTCAAGCTATAGTTATATTTTTAAGGTTATTCCCATAAACACACACAAATAATATAGCAGTCTGCTGATATTAATTCAAAAGCATGTGAACGCAATAACTTTTTATGAATGCTGTGGTTAAAGTCCATTCTGGGCCTTGAGTGGGCTATCTTTGACCTATAACTAAATACATAGTGACATCTAGTGGTGTTACAAAGACACAACACGAGAGAGTGATTTCATGCAGCATTGTTCAGGATCTCTATATTATAAAAATTGTACTTGATATAATTTCATAATTATGATGAGACATTATTAGCAACCAGTATTTTGTGTTTTTCAAGACTACAACAAATCATGTGATTTCAAATTATCCTGGATTAGGTACAAGAGAAAATGAAGCTTAGACTATATAGAAATTAATCTGAATTCTGTTGACCCTGTACCCAGCCTGACCCAGAGGAACTTGTGTGAGTCCTACATCCAGGAAAATAAATATGATGGGGAAGAGATGGGAGAGCTACAGTGTGATCAAGGAGAGTCCAGCCCGTTTTAAGGGAAAAGATTCAAACTCTTTTGCCTGCAAGACAAGTTGCCTATTTGTGTGGCAAACCTCGAGGAAGCACAAAAAACATACAATAGCTATGGTTGTGTGTAATATTAACTTTAGAGAATACCGTTATTTGTATAAATTGTATCGATGTGTATTACAATAATACTTTGTCTGTACTGCACTAAAGTGACAACCACTTATGACTCATTCAACAATGACTCAAATAAACAAAGCCTCAGCTGAACAAGTTAAACTGGCAAACATTTTTGGCCACCTTAGAATCGGCCTTCTTTAATTTTCCCTTTCCAAACACAGTGAAAAGTCACAAGATTATACATCATTGCAACAATTTGCTCAAAATGTACAAAATCTGTGCAAAATCTTAACCTGGAATAAATTGAGGGCTCTAATCAGAAGTTAAAGAGGCATAAATGGGTCAAAGCAGTGTGCTATCTGCCCCATTGATGACCAAGCTCCAACAGTGAGGCTCTCATACATGAAAGATCTATAAATGCTCTGCACACTGATTCCCTGAAGTTCTACAATACATTTAGCAATGTGCAGTAATCCAAGTGAAGAGGCGAAGAGTTTGTATTTTATAGAGCATAAAAAGTAGAAAGATAGATGAAACAAACATATAAAAACTGAAGGGAGGCTTATAGAGGATAGAGAGTATTTGGACATAAACATGCATTAAACAAATGTAGTAAAAAGTATTTGAACAAACAGAATTAATGTCTCTTTCAAATCAACAATTTAATCTAGATGCTCACAGCTTTCAGGACAGGATTACTTAAGACTATGATGTACCTAAAGGGTTAAAAGAGTCTGCCTCAGTGACTCCTCCCCCTCATGTGACATCACCAAACAGGAAGTATACAAGATAAACAACAGGAACTGTCACAGGATCAGTCCAAGTTCAGGTTGGTTTCACTTACTGTAATATGTTATAATGAAGGCATTATTGGGTGTGGAAGTGGCTTAGGGGCTGTTTAAACATAACACATGAAAAAGTACAATGTGACTGTAACAAGTGCTCTTGGCTATTTGCCCCTTTGCTCTACTTTCATTTCAGAGTAATCCAGGACACTGCAAAAATGGCAGCTGGTAGACTCTCTCTTTCCGAAGTAGACATTTCTTGTCCAATATGCTGTGACATATTCAGAAACCCAGTGGTCCTTAAGTGCAGCCACAGTTTCTGTGAATCCTGTCTGCAGCAGTACTGGCTACAGAACAGACACAGACGAGACTGCCCTTTATGTAGAAACGAGTCTTCTGATGACCCTGTACCCAGCCTGACCCTGAGGAACCTGTGTGAGTCCTACATCCAGGACAATGAAGATGATGGTGAAGAGATGGGAGAGCTACACTGTGATCCAGGAGACTTATGCCCATATCACGGGGAAAGATTTAAACTCTTTTGCCTGCGAGACAAGGAGCCAATTTGTGTGGTTTGCCACACCTCAAGGAAGCACAAACAACATGACTGCTGCCCTGTCAGTGAGGCCATTAGTGATGCAAAGGTAAATAACATAGCATCAAAATTAAATGATAAGAAAACTTCATAGTATAATTCAAGTATATTTCCTTTTTTCAATTAAGATTTAAGGGACCATACATATTCATATTTTCTGTAAATATGTCAAAATTAGCAAAGAGGCTATTTTGTATCAGGAATCCCTGGGCAGGTGTAGAAATGTCACCCTAGAAAATATTATAATTACACAATTATATGAAATTACAAAAAAGTACATATGTTAAAATTCTACAAAACACACGTAACAAGACTCTTGTCTAAATGTGGGGTTATTTTATCTTTTAAGGAAAAAATGAAGTCAGACATTCTATCATTGCAAGAGAAGAGGATCGCTTTTAATAAAATGAAACAAGTCTACGAGGATACTGAGTCACACATACAGGTATAGAGCTGTATTTGAGGCCATTAGAGCTGTTTACAATCAACAAGTCATTCTTACCATGTGATATTTCAGCTTCAGGCACAACATGTAGAGAGGAAGACACATGAAGAGTTTCAAGAACTCCACAGTTTTCTTGAAGCTGAGGAGACGGCCAGGATAGTGGCACTGAAGAGAGAGCAGGAGCAGAAGATTCGAGCAGTAAGAGAGCAGACTGAAGAAATGGCCAAGAATATAGATGCTGTATCTGAAATCATCCGCGACCTGGAGGAGAAGATGGCTTTGGAGGGTGTTTCTATCCTACATGTACGTATAGAAAATACCTTCATATAGCACATATTAAAGTAAATCAATAATATATCATTTGAATTTATTGATTAATGTATATACATTATGTTAAATCCAAAGTATATTTTTTTCATATTTGTCTTTCAGAAATGCAAGAGGACACTAGACAGGTACTGTAGTGTCTATAGGCCTACAGGTTACATACATACAGGTTACATACATGCTAATGCTTAGATCATTTCTTAAGGTAGTCCTCCAAGAAGCAGTGCATAATTATGTTCCAAAATGCTCTCTCATATACCAAATTGTATATTTTGTTTTTTTATTTTTAGATTTACTGATAGCTTTTAAAAACACAGTTGCACAATTTCACATCACATGAACTATTTTTTTCTCCAGTGCTACTTGCCCATTTGAGGATCCAGTTATTGCTCCAGGTTCACTGATAGATGTAGCCAAATATTTGGGCTCTCTAAAGTTTCATGTATGGAAGAAGATGAATGACATCATCAAATATAGTAAGTATGCCTTGGTTTTCTTGTGTCTGCACTTTTACTTTGCTCCTTGGATTCTTGATGTGGAAGAAGTGATGCTGAATGAGCTGTGGTCAGGTTGTGTTACTCTGAACTGCTGACAGTCTGCCATGTTTTCTTCAGCCCCAGTGACTCTGGACCCCAACACCGCTGCCCCATGGCTCGTCCTGTCAGATGACCTTACCAGTGTGCATGACAGTGATGAGAAGCAGAAACTCCCAGACAACCCTGAGAGGTTTGACCCTGACACCGGTGTGCTGGGCCACGAAGGCTTCACCTCAGGCAAACATGGCTGGGACGTCAGCGTGGGGAGTAATACAGCATGGGTGGTTGGTGTCGCGAAGGAATCTGTCCAAAAGAAAGAAAAGGTGTCTTCTGTGCTTAAGAATGGTTACTTGTCTGTGTACTTTTATCACAAAATGTACTTTGCGGGGACTTCTCCTTTAACACGCCTTAACTTGAAAAGGAATCTGCAGAAAATCAGAGTGCTGCTGGATTGTGACAAGGGCAGAGTGTCTTTCTATGACCCACATGACAATGCACACCTCTACACATTCAAGCAGGCCATCACTGAGAAAGTTTTTCCTTACTTTTGGGTGGGTTGCCAGCAGAATCCCTTGAAAGTTGAACCAATTGCACTTTCAGTGAGAGTTCAAGAAATAGTACATTTCTGACTTCATTGCATATTTTCTAGTTTGTTATGTTAATTGGTAAGTCAGTTAACCCCTTTTAACTTTAATAGATGAAATTGGTCTTTGAACTTAAAATGAGTACACACTATTGTATTATGATAATGCACATGCTGTATACTGTTGGGTTAGAAGTGGTGTTATTGTTGTAGCATGAACAATGTTGCCACATTTTCTCTATCAACCAGTTATTGGTAAGCTAAATTAGTCTGACATTTTGTTGATTGGGTAATTATTTGCTTTTCATCATGGAGTGGTTTCTATGTATATTAATGATATACTACTTACTACTACTTATGACAAATAAATTCAGCATATTGATTTCCATTTGGTCAGCTCCTTTGGTTTACTGTCCAAACTTTGATTTTGATCTTAGAGTAAAAAATCATTGGCTTTTTTAAATTTTAACACACATTTTATTTTATGTATTTTCTACCACCAGACAGTGTAAATGTGTGAGTGATTGTGTGTCAATGGGTGAACTGATGTAAAGCACTTTGAGTGCCAAAGTACGTAAAAAAGCATTATAGCTATAATATAATATATATATAATATTTTTTTTTGATAAACATTACCCAAACTGTACAATTTTGGAGAAGTTCTTAAAAGTTGCCATTTGTGCCTTGTTTCTTTCCCCCAGTAGTAAATGTTAAAGCAAAAGCATCTGGACTCATATATCTGGACTCATATATATAGCATATAAATGATAATACATGTCTGTGAAGGTTCTCAGTCATCCAGGACATCTTGAAGAAAAGGTTTGAGTAAAAGCATCTGGACTGTTTTCAAGGTGAAGACGTTTTGTCTCTAATTCTCTAATAAAGAGACTTTATCAATTCTGAGTTCAACTGGTAGGAGAGCTGAGCTCTAAAGGTTACCCCTGAAGTTACCCCTGAAACCAAACCTGATGGACTAGATTGTTCTGTTCAGGCTCAGGAAAGTCATTGGTGACACTGCTCCATTTAGGTGCAAGGTGGCTCCATACATACGCAGATGTTTGATATGTATGGAGCAGTGTCACCAATGCCTCTCACATTTGGAGTCACACCTCCCTTTCATGACTAACGACGGTGAGAACAGAACAACCTGGTCCATCAGGTTTGGTTTCAGGGGAAACTCCTCCCTCTAGCGATATAAACTCAGCTCTCTTACCAGTTGAACTCAGAATTAACGTCTCTTGGAATTAGAGACGAAACGTCTTCACCTTGAAAACTTAGTCCAGATGCTTTTACTTAAACCATTTTCTTGATTGATAACACAAAAACTTTTTTTTCACTCATAAACACAATTGTCTCTCTATGGTAAATGTTCATTTTCTTGGCGAAAAGCCTCCAGTTCCTGTAAATTCTTGGGCTGTCTTGCATGAACTGCACGTTTGAGATCTAACCAGAGTGGCTCAGTGATATTGAGGTCAGGAGACTAAGATGGCCAGTCCAGAACCTTCACTTTATGTGTTCAGAGTATGCTTTTCTATTTGAACAAAAATGGCTTCCTTCACAATTCTCTCAAACCATCTGGCCTGTTGTCAAAGATGACCTGGATGACTGAGAACCTTCCCAGACATGTTTCCTAATAGTGAGGTGGCAGTAAGATGTGGCCAAGTGAAATATACATTAACAAGAACAACATTTTTCTTCAACACAGATGCTAAATGTTCTCTCTTTTTTTCTTGTCTGCACTAAGCCGTTTTTTTTTCCTAAAAAAATATTTGGACTTTTTATCCAAGGGTCTAATCCATGTATTATATGTTTTGTTTTTATAATGTAGTCTCATTGACCTAAACACAGACTATCAAGGACATCAGTTTGTAATTTCACTGCGCATGTCAGGATTTCTGATTCTTTTATGACTTTATGTGTACAACTGTAGAACCGGAACCGTTTTTTCTAACGGTCAGGCTTAAGTGCTAACGAAGGCCATAGTTAAGTCACATTGTTTCACAGCCATTTATAAAAAGATAGCCTGACCACGCCCACCAGGCTCTGTAGCTCCAGCCAGGGCCAGCGAAGTTACCTGCCGCATCGGTAAGCCTCTTCTAGTTACTAAAATAGGGTAATGTCTTTATGCAGATGGTTGTCTGAACATTAGAAATGCAATTAGGCTATCTAGTGCTTACTTGGATGTTACGTTAGGTCACGCGTGAAGCCTCAAGCGTTACAAAGTTGAACTGACGCTGATGCTGTTAATTAGCGTTTAAAATCGCGTTATTAGCCTCCTCAAGACCAACTGTGGCCTTAGCTTTAGCCATTTCAAATACACTATATACAGTTTATAGCCTTACACTAACAGAATTCAAATATAGACATTAAGAGTAAGGTATGACTCATTTTGCAGAAAAAAAAGCTCAGTAGACTATAATGTAAAATAAATAGACCACAACCAAGTGGGGAGTCTGGTTAGCCTAACTTTTCTTTTATTCTTTCAATGTACTAGGCTACTTTTAAAACCTACTACATTAAATTATGAAAGTATGTTATATTTCATGCTTTTAACTTTCTAATTGGTGGTTGATTGTTTTAGCTTTTCTTTAGTAGCTACTCCCACATGGCTCAGGTTTCTCGTGGCAGAGGATCAAGGAAGAGGCCGACAATGAATTCGGCTTCGGAGACCCCAGCAAAGTCGCCCAAAGTCACTTTACTAAGTCCTTCCCTGCTCATGTTGGAAATCCCTGGTAAAACTAACACCAATGTCCCAGTGTGGGATGCCATCAGATCCCAACAAGTGGATGTAGCGTGGACGGTCAACCCTTACAGTGTTAGTGTTTCTGTATTTCCTACAACTTCTTATGAAAACAAAAACGAGGGCACTTCCATCACAGCAAACACAGTACCTGCATCCATCAGCAATGTTCAACCTCAAGTTAGCCCACCAAATAACACCTGTGTCCTGCTGACCTTCACCCAGAACAACACCCAAGTTGCCAGCTCAACTCAAGTTCAGCCTTCTCTGAGTCTGGCACCAGCCACTTCTCTCCTTGTGAGCCTGCCTCTTATTATCACTCAGCCCCAGCCAACACCTCACCCCAGTACTTCTGTCACAAACAAAGAGCAGCCTGCCCTCCAGAGCTCAACATATGCTGAGGCCCCACTTAACACTCATTTCCACACAAAAAACTCTTCTGATGTCAAAATCTGTGATAACTTTCTCCTAAATGTGTGTTTTGCTGGAGAGAAATGTGAGATGCACCACACTCGGTACCCATTTCACTGGCAGTTTTGGTGTGTGAGGACTCACAAGTGGATAGACCTCCCCCCACATGCTCAGATCTTGCTGGAAAAGATATACTGTGATGTCCACCAAACCACAGCATGCATCAGAGATGGGTAAGTCACAGTAGAAAGTTTGTTACCTCGTCAATGCACGTCATCATTGTGTGGAGATATGTTTACAAATGTGTTTGTTTTAAGCCTTAACAGTTATTATTTTTAACTTTCATCCAGAGACGAAGATTACATTCTCAACTTTGATTCCATGGAGTTAAATGACAACTCCAAATACGATGGGGTTAGACGCCTTGTCAACTCAGACAGTCCAGTCAGAAATCCTTACTTTCCTGCTAAATGCCTCTTCTATTGGTGGAACAACTATGACTGGGAGATGTACAGTAATGTTAGTGTTTACACACGTTTTTGTATTTTTAACTTATTATCTACCAATTATCCACTAATTTTTACTTTTATTTGTAGAACGTGTCCCAACTGCTTCTGAAAAAAATGAAACAAAATGTGGCTGAGTGTTCCTTTCATATTGACTCCAAGGAGTACACAGTGGACTTCACAAAAATGAAGCAGACCAATGTTAAGACTGGATTTGAGAGAGAGGTTTGCTACAGGCCTCTCTATCGCTCCCCTGACTCCATGCAGCCGTTCCTGAAGTTAGTGTTTTGTCTCTTACATTTTAGTTTGAATTCAGTTTTTCTGTATTCCTTGGTCATTCCTTTAAATTTTTTCTTTAAAAATGGCTCACATGCAGGACTGTAGCCCAAAAAGACCCCAGCACTAGGCCTCCTGGTGCCAACTTCAATGTGAATGCTCTGGAGGATTTCACTTCCTGGTACCCACCAGTGTGGTGCCTCGCCCCAGAAGATGACTACTACCTGGTGGATGTACCACCAGGCACAATGGCTCATAAGAGCGCCCTTTCCCTTTTCTTTGAGAGCATATCTGAAACCAGGGTAGATGTCATCAGTGTCCTGCAAGTTCAGAATAGTTTTCACTGGGACAAGTATCAGAGGTGCTGTTTTATTTAACTATTTCAAACCACAGACGTTTTTTTTTATTAAGTTTTTTACCATAAGTTTTATATTTCTATATAAATGTATTTTCTATATGTAATTTTAATGCACAATGTACCATAGTACTTTAATGTACATTATTATTACAGACAAAAGATGTACCTAAAGAAGAAATACCCCAGGTCTAAAGAACCTCTGGAAAGACATCTCTTCCATGGGACAACCAAAGACAGCATAGAAGCTATTTGCCGAAACAACTTTGACCCTCGTTTGGCTGGTGTAAATGGAGCATCCTGCGGTTATGGCACCTACTTTGCCATTAACGCCACTTTGTCTACCAATTTTGCAAAAAACTCAAGTACAGATGAGGTTCGCCACATGTTTCTTGCCAAAGTCTTGGTGGGAAAGTCTAGTGAGGGTCATAGCGGTTACCGGCGTCCCCCATTACTCAAATCCAAGCAAATGCAGCATGCACTGTATGATTCATGTGTAGACAGTTTAAAACATCCCACAATGTTTGTAGTTTTTGATAGCTGTCAATGCTACCCCTACTATCTTATCAAATACAGAGACATGACAAATGTAGTTGTACTTTCATTAAAATAGATTGGGTTGGGCAAATGGGTTTCAAATAGTTATAAAGTTGATTAAAATGTTTTCCAGTTATAAAATGTTATCTTTTATTGTTGCAGATATGTCATAGTAATATCATGACCTACTCATTGTGCTGCTATCATGTTCTGCTTGAAAGAATTTACAATGTCCTTATGCACCGTAGAAGCACATAAATCCCAACATAAACTCATAAACATAAAACATTGTGTAATTCCCCTTATAAGACAAAATGAGGCAGCAAATGTGGATTCAAATGTTATCCAATTAATAAATGTTATCTTTTATTGTTGCAGATGTCATAGTCATTACCTTTTCAGTGTGCTTCATGTTCTACTTGAAAATATTTACAGTGTTTTTTAGAAGCACTTTAATTTCAAAGCCTTTTTTTATTTTGTTTATTTGACATCAATAGAAAATGTTCATTTTTCTTCCAAAGGTTTTTCAGCTGACATTACACACTGTCACAGCCATTGTTCAGTTCAAAAGTGTTGACTTCTTAATAAATACAATATAACACAGTTGTATATACACAATTATTTTATTTCAACAAAAGGCTTTTAAATCTCTTTAAAATGTAATTTAACATTTTACATGTTTATATTTACAAAATGACAAAGCAGGAGTCTTATAAACAGCTGGCACTGTTATTTCTCAAATAAATTGTAAAACTCAGGAAGATTAGATGCATCTTTTATTGAATTTAAATAGAGTTTCTAATTAACCATTAAAACTATAAACTCAAATATCCACATTTAATGATTTTCTCACTGTGTAGCAATATTAGAGCTATAGCATATATTTACTCTGAATGTTCATTTTTTTTTTTTTTTATAAAGATTACCAAACAGTACAACAATAAATAATAATAATACAATATTGAAGACGTGTTGAGAAGCTGTAATCCCTTGTTTATTTTTCCCAGTGAGGCGGCAGTAAGTAAAAGTTTTAAAGGTCTTTTAGATAGTTAAGATGAGAACAGTGCTTAATCTGCTCCAACATAATATCAACCTCAAATTAACTTTAACAGTCACAATTTGAAAAACAAATGTAGACATTATATATCAGGTTTTTTCTTAAACTTAACATTTATTTATGGAAAACATACCACATAACTCATATATATCAGATAAAAAACATTTGTCTTTGTAGTTATATATACTATTTTTCTTTAAATGTGCAATTCTGCATTTCTTTTTTAGTTTGTAATAACAAACTAGCCAAATCACAATACAAAATCACAAACATAAAAAAAATGTAATTCACCTCAAACATAAAACAAAATGAGGCAGCAATGCAATATAAAAAGAATTCACAGAAAAGCTAAATGAATGCCAGATTAATCAATATCAAAATTAATAATGCATTTTCATTTCCCTCTTGTCAGGGAACAGAAAATGTACAATATGGCCTAAGGGTGGTGCTAGACGAACAATCACATTGCAAAAAAATGTTTCTGTGTCCTGTCTTCTCTACTGTCATCTGTTTTTAAAAGAAGAGTGTAAGGTCTGAATCAAACTAATTGCCTGCAAGTACATCTTCTTACCATTCAGAGAGAGTTGGCGCTTGAATGGTAACAACTCAATAATCTATTTTAAGGCAACAAAACTTAACAGACACTACCACTCCTGAACCAATGTTTACTGGCATACATTGGACATAAATCTTCCACCAAAAGTCTCCAGCACAGATGACAAAGATGTACTTTGCCTTGTCTTTTCCCCTTAAGATTGTGTGTTTATGTGCTTTGAATACTGCACATAGCTCATAAAAGAAATCCCTTAAAATAGCATAAATTTCCACCACATTTCTTGATACAGATCTTTGAGTTTTCTTACTATTTAGTTTCTTCTTTTACTATCATTCTTCTCTGTAACTCCTCCATGTAAGTATATTAATTATCAGTCACTCTGTTCACAGGATTAAAGTGGGCACTGGATGGAAAAAGTGTGCAAGCGAAATAAGGCTTCATTCGCATGCCAACTTACTGTCAAAGCTGGAGAGGCCAATGGCAAAAGCTTGAAGAGCACACATGGGATAGTTGAAGTCCAGGGTGAAAATGTCTTCAGCTACACGGCCAAACTGCATGACGATGTAGTCGGCTAAGAAATACATAGTGTAAAGTGAAATACATAAAGACATAAATAGCACAAAAATGTAGGTGGATTCATACATTTTATTACAGAAAAGTGCAGTACTCACGATCATTGTCATGAACAATTTGGAAGTTCTTCACTGAAGCTTGAGTGACACGTCCATGAAAATTCAGCACATAAGACTGTGTGTCATCATTCCACACTGGGGCCTTGTTGTGCAGCTCAATCAGGTTTTCAACAGAGTGATTTTGCCACCTGCTAAGAAGGCTCTCCTGCTCCTGTCATGTTAAGATATTTGATATTTACATACCTGATGTGTATATTAGGATACAGTTACACATTTACATTAAAATTAGATCCAATTAGTGTCACTCAAGGTTCAAGGTTATACTAACATTTTGAGGCCTTGCTGGAATTCTTTCAAAGTTCATATTCATGCCCGGGATGATTACAGTCATTTTCCGCGGTCCTTTGAATCCTAGTACATTTGTTTCCTGCCAAATGAAGCATGAAGTGTGACAGATTTGCTAAGAATTACATATGGACTCAGTAAATACATTGCCTTTTACACACATAGCATATTGCAGCCAGTTCTTGTCGTGTGTTGTTGTCTTCCATCAGTGCCCCAGGTATTTTGCAGGGATTTGTGCCATTATCATAAACAGTAAATTTGGTGCCCATGAGGTTGGACCTAGGTTGGATACAGTTCAACCAAGTGATTAATATTATCATACAATTACATTTCCAAACTGCTGGCAGTCATTTGGAAAATAGTAAAGTTAGTAGAAAAGATTAAATAGATGCATTATAATGATAAAAAGATTATTACCAACTGATAAAGGTCTAATCTGGTTTATGGAAAGTGGTTTACCTCAGTTTACCAATGAAGCTTTCTCCCTCACGAGACAGATCAGTGGCATCTACAGATATAAGGTAGTTAGATGTCTTACTCTTCTTCCTCTTCCTTCCAGCAAGAAGAAAAATCTAAAAAGACAGATGATGTTAGCATTAAACGTATAGATATAAAAATCTAGTTATAACTCTCTCGGTCTTGCCTTACCTTCTTGCCATCCTCTCTCTCCATGTGCATGTAGTAAGTGGGGTACAGGCCTCGGTCCATGCCTTTCTTGTCCCGTGAGATTCTGCACTTCACAGTGACACCACGTGGTGCTGGTTGTAATACAAACTCCTCAAGATTGGCCACATCCATTAAGGATCCTTCTGTTAAGGGTGATCCTGAGCTTCCACCCTCCTGCGTAAAATATTGCAGTGTTATATAAGTTCCATTGTATGAAATTTTTGTTACTGGTTGTTACTATGTCTAAAGGCCAATAGTGGATGAATGTATTTGAACGCACCGGGATGTCCTTGGAACTGGCAGCAGATGTAAGTATGTTGGTATCTGTGTTTGATGACAGAGAACAGGTCTGTCCATCGTCAATGTTGTCCTCATTCTCACTGGCTTCATCAAAGTTCATACTGCCAGACAATCCTAGCCAGAGAGAAAAAAGAAACATTCCCAAATAACATTACTTTACAGAAGAGAGACAAGCTCTATGCATATTTAAAACAGACAGCTTCAAGGGTGGTTTTGGTACTGGTAAGAAAAATGTAAAAGAAAAGGTTTACAGTGTTAGGCCTTGTGTTTGATGTAAAACACATTGTTGCACTAATATAATACAACAGCAATAGTAAAATGCATATGATACAATAAAAAAACACATGGAAGTCATGTGAACAGTAACAAAGGAACAGCGAAGCATGAGCACAGATTAACCGCACTGAATCAGAAACCCCATATTTTGGCAAACTTTAAACATCAGTCACCTTACCAAAGGTAAAGATTCTGCTTGTGTGCTCAGCTGAATCTGACCAGTGACAACTAAAAGGTTTTCTAACTTTTCGGTTATGTTAAATAATTTATTTATTTTATTAGGATCATTTTCCTTGCTATAGCTTTTGTATGTTTACAGGATTTAGATACAAGGAAGCATGTGGCTTAGTGTAGCTAGTAGCTACTCAATCCTGTTTGAGACATCTGTTCACTCACCAAATCATATCTATAACCCGGTTTGGAACTTGGGAAGAATGCCCTGGTCATCTAACAAGACATATTTGTCAGTGCATTGCAATTTACCAAACAACTGTTGGCACAACTGTATAACTGGTGTGCCTCAAAATGATGTCTGTCAATGTAAAATCAGTTTCTGCAGTGCTATATTTTTTGTATTTTTATTATTACAAATAGATGGTGAGGTTTTATTTAAAGTCCATTTCACATCTCTCATAACCAACCTTGTTTCTGCAGTAGTTCATGAATATCAGTTTTGGGCTCGAGCAGTGTTTCTGTGTCTCCATCCCTGTCAGCCTCTTCGGCTGAAGGAGACAGGGTCTGACACTGCACTTCAGGCTGATGCTGAGACAGGCCCACTGACACAATTTGAATCTTTGTTCCAATTTCAGTGGCTTCTGAGCCCAACATTGCTGCAGGCCCATCTATACCTACAACAGTGCCAGAAAGAAAGTTAGATGAAGCTTTTCTTTTTTCACTGTGTGTGGTGGGCATTATATTTGTTGAAGAGCTGCTGTATTTGTCTGTGCCAGTGGTTATACATGACCCTGACAGAAAATAAAAAATAAAATAAAATAAAATTATAAACCATTATGAAAGGTCATGTATAAGATATCTCTCTTACCGTCCATGATGGCATCATTAGTAATACTCAAGTGGGACTCTACCAAAAGAGCTTGCTCCTCGCCACGGCGTGTCCTGGAACGCCGAGGCCTAGCCTCTGTGTTGGGCTGAACCATAAGAAGTTCTTGCCGCTTTCTCCGCTGCTTTTGTTCAAGCAATGCCCTCTGTGGAAAAAAACAGAGGCATAGTAAATAAAGTGTTAAAATTATTTTTTTCTCTGTACCTGTACATATGCACGGTACATACTGTATTGTGTTAGACTGTGGATCTTCAGGCTCACAAAACACAGACGTGATAATTTTATAACATTATTGTGCCAGAACTTACAAAATATCAGTTTAGCATGTTTAAGTCACTTGCTATCTTTTACAACAACCACATACAAAAGATAAGGTAAGATCCTTTGAAATCATTGGTCTGTCAATGGTTTGTTTTTTAAATTGGGGAATCTTTTTTTGTAAAGATTGGGCGAAGGTTTATTAACAATATATAAGTCTCAATTAAATATGTACTGTATGTATATGGACAGTTATGCATTGGTCTCTTTATTCGTTCCTCCTTCTGTTTCTTCTTTCCTTCCTTTAAACTACATCTTGTAGGTTAACAAATCATTATGGCATTATTATTATTATTATTATTATTTATTTGATTGAGACAGTGCATGTTAATGAACATACATGAAACACGACCACATTAATGTAAACATGCCATATTTTAGCCGTACCTAATTTCCATCCATTGTCAAACCTTCTCACACCGTACACCAGAGCAACAATCACACACACATTCATACACCAGTGCTGTGTCACTGGAAATAGACTAGAACATTGCATCATAAAAGGAAAAAGATAGACCATTATTAACAATAATGTTGAACAAATAATATACAGTTGTAACCAACCCATTCTATTGACATCCTGAACAATGGCATCTCATTAAGTTTTTCCAAGAAATAAACATCACTGATTGAATTTGTCTCAGTCTTAAATGAAGATTTGTTATCCCTCAAGGGTCAGCACTCACTGGGCACCTGTACATCATCCCGTCCTTCATTCCTCATCTGCATGTGATAATTTACGTATAAGACTGCTCTACACAGTGTGGAGCTCCAATAGAAAACAAGTATGTCTCTCGGTCAAATACAAACCACTGCTGAGTGTGCGGTCATCACTACTAACCAAATCAGCAGTCATTAGTGTTTTAGCAGGGAAAGAGAGATGGAGAAATAAAAGATGCGGATGTCAAAGACACAGCCTTATTGCTCATCTGACAATTTGAGGTGTATTCATTTGGGTAATTTGGGACACACATGAAATCCTAGTGCAGCATTCAGCCCAAAGTATGAAACACTGGGTTTATGATAAATGTAGTACATTCTTAAAGGAACAAACAGGGCAGACTAGTGAGGAGGCTTTTATTTGTGTGGACAATATACAATATCATGGACAAAATATCTTCTTCTTTGACAAAATTAGCTTGAAAATTGCAAATGGTTAAATGGTAAAAAAAATTGTGGGTTCCAAAGTAAACGATACTTATCACAAAGCTCTGGTGAAAAGGCAACCCCAACTAACAAAAGCTGTGAGACCATGTTCTTGTTATTCTATAATTTTACAGGTCTCATACAACGTTTTAATAGATCAGAGACTAGCTGCTAATGTAAAAAAAAACATCTAAAACTATATTTTGTCAGACCAGTTTCCGCTTTGGAAATGGTTACTTAGTTTCAGCAAATATTTTCAAGAAATATACTATGTTGAGTACAAAGTAAATCATGAACCAATTAACGTTTATTTAGGAATGGTCCTACCTGTTTTTCCAACTTCTGCTGCATAAGACTGGCACTGTCATCTTCAATTCCACTGTAAAGAAAAAAAAATTTTTTTATTAGGAAACATTATAAACTTAAATGTTTTCACACTATTAGTTTGTTCTACCAGTAGGTGGCACTACAGGTCATTAAACAATAGTGGCATTGTAGATTTTGCCTGTTTCTTCTCAGATACACAGTATAGTATTTATGAGATTCAGATCAAGGCTCAGTATACAGACTCATTTAAACTGTGCCACTAACTTCATTTCCCATTTGCTGATGATTCCCTGTGAGGTAACTCTTTAATAACTCAAGGTGAAATTGTTTTTTCATAGAAAGGATTATGTGCATAAGATTAAAATACGTCATATTACACAGCCAATCTCTCAAAGGCTAAGCTTATCTGATATATGATTTGCTCATCCTTACACTCTATTTTTTAATCCCACTATTACATCCTTTGACACACACACTTCTTAAAGACCTCAACAGGATGCAATCTAGCATGGGGCTTTTAAGGACAGCTGATGACTGCAACAAACAACAGTAAAAAAGCACCTATTCATTTAATGTGCTTACATTTGACAACAACTAAACACAAAAATAGGTTTTGCCATCAGCAGCCCTCTAACTTATGTTGAACTTTAATTTATTTAAAATGTTAGAAAGGTTAGGCATAATAAGTCTTTGACTTCAGCCTATATCCTTTTGGTCAATGATTTACAGTAAATAAGGGTATTTTTATTTTTTATTTTATTTAAACAACCAAATAAATATTGTCAAAAAAATTAAGTAAAAAAAACTTCTCCAATCTCCAATTTAACACCAATCTCATAACATTGTCAGGCTTAATGTTGGCAAACAAATGGTCGCTTGGGAGGACAGTAAGCCACTTGAGAGCATGTGCTTGTGACAGGGAGAAGGGCTGGTACTAGCTGTTAATTACACATCCAGGACAGTCCTTTTAAAGAGCTAAGAAATTATCTAAATGATGGACACTGAATAGAACAGCATTACCCAAACAATAACTTCAAATAATGTTGCAAAAAACAAGGCACAATGGTCCTTTGTGGTCATTTTACAATACATAGTCTCATCATTTACAAAAATACACAATCTTGCATTTACATTTTTTTATCAATGATTATTTTATCATTTAATTGAGCTAAAATGTTTTGATGGGAATTGATGTGTTGCTCTCTACCTTGCCATTGAGTTAGATGAAAAGCTGGCAGAGCTGGAAGGTCTTCAAGTAATTTGGCACCAAGGCAGCCAGGAACAAAGCATGAAAAAAACAGCAAACAGATGTAAATTATCTCCAAAATTGACAATAAATCAAACCTACAGAAAATCGAAAGCATGACAGATTCCCGTAGGTGCAAACCATAAAGACTTCATTCTGTTGCTAAGCTGGAAACTTGCCTTGCAAGTATTACTGGAAAACAAGTGCTCTCACAAACACACACACACACACACACACACACACGGATGCCACATCACAGCTGTGGTGAGTGATCAATGTTTCATTAGTCCATCACAGCTTGGGTGACAAGAGAAGGACATGGTTCTGTTGTCCCTTCCTTGTTTGTCAGACCGAGGTAACCATGGAGACTTCAACAGCACACCTCCACCAGCATTGATTAAAAAACCTTTAGCCACTTCTTAAGCTTCATTGTAATTGGAGACCTTAGCACTGGGATGTAAAGATTTATTTACAGTATGTCTCTTATACAAAAGTGAGTCTCTGGTAAATTGTGTGCAGCAGCCCAATAGAATCAACTGTGTTTGACTATTAAACCAACAAACAGTGTTATTCTCAAGAAGATAAGTATAATTTTACTGATGCAGCTATATTTAGTATCTATGTTGAATAATTTACAAACAAGTTTAAACTCCTGGAAGCATTCTCCGGGTATTTCTATTTTAAACTAGTGTTATTATCAACTAAGCTTTACTTTAACCACATAAGCAAAATTGTAATATCAGCCATTTGTTTCAGGTTATAAAAACAATAATTTCACCATTAAATTTAAATTGTATTATAACATAATAAAATTCATTCACTTTGCCACTTAAATTTTTAGACCAAAAAAACAACTTCTGCCAAAGATAATGCCCTAAAGCCAGCTACAGCCTAATAAAGATCAGTCTTATAAAGTGAATTGAAGAACAAGATAAAATCACATGGGCAACTCTGGTTACAACTAATCCTCTGAATAAGTAACAGCAGGTGGCAGAAACTTGAGCAAACAGTAGTTTTGAGGAATATCACAGACAGGCATTAACATATCAGTAAGTTGTGGTTCCTGTCCTGGCACAGGACCCTCAGCAATTCTTAACTTGGAAAAAAAGCAGCAAAAGAGGGCATATTGAATATCTGAAAAAGTGTTCCTGTGTGTACCTGTATGACCAGCGACTGTAGACGGGCTGAGATCCTCCATTCTTTACAGTATCCATGGATTCTGCTTCAGGAATGTTATAGTCCAGGGCAGTGTCACAAATATATTACTTCCAATCTCTGACTCAGAGCTCAGTCTAACCTGACAAAAGAAACAGCTGCCTCAAAGATATCTCCGATTAAGTCACTGAGAAAAAGTAGCTTTGTCCGACCCTAGGGAGACAGCTACCAGGGCTGAGGCAGACTGAGGTCGGAGCCATAGAGCAGTTACTACGTTATCACATGGGTAGGCAAGCTAAAATAGGGATCAGGGAAGTGAACAAATTTTCAAATTGAGATAAAGTAGATTCACTGAAAAAGGACTGTCATGATTAGTATAAAATTTGCTGTGTAGTCATTTGTGCTATTTTTATTTTTGGAGCTGATTTGTAATAATTTGTTGCATATACTTTTGATCCAAAATAGTATGCCTGCCACAGTTTGTCAGTTATTTGCAATAGTGGATTTTTTTTACTGACACAAAAGTCTTAAAATGACTGCATTACGATGTGGTCAACCGTCAGCTGCACATGAGTAACATTTGTCTTCCTCAGTAGCCTGAGCCGAAGAAAAACCATGTTCGAACTCAATAAAAAGCTATCACCTTAAAAGTGACATGTTGCAAGGTCCTTACTCTTGTTGCTAGGAGACCAGAGCTTTGTAAACTTTTTTTCCCATTGGTAAGAGAAAGAAATAAGGCAAAAAGGAAGAGCGTTGGTGTGTGTTTGTACAGAGCGACAGATTTAAAATGGTATACGTCAGCTGATGATAAGCAAGGGAATCGCTCACCAGTGGGAGTAATTACTGGGCTGAAAACAAAACCTGGAAATAAGCTACATAGGCTCATAATAACACATTCCCCCGTGATCACAGATATGTTATGGCTCCGGTCATGACTGGTGCGGGCTCACTTTGAAGAAATGTAAGCAAGTGGCTGCTTGAGTCAGTCAGTCAGAATGAGTAACATTGCAATGAGAGATGTTTGTTTTTTCTCTCCGTGCTAGAGCCACAGAGTTCATTCCTTCGGCCAATTGGGCCATAAGAGTTTGAAATACTGAAAATATTTTTGGGGGAGCTGGTGAATAATAACTGTTCAATAATGCTGACTAACTGAGTTCCTTAATCTGTGTTGCTTGGTACCTAAAAAGGGTGGCAAAGCAATAGTGAGAGAAAATGTTCAGGAAAAACACTAAGGTTCCTGTAGGGCCACTATGTTCTCATGTAAATTTTCCATATATTATGTTTTAAGATACTGTGATGAAAACTGTTACAAATGTGAAGCACAATCTGGGATCTGAAAATGCAACACTCTGCCAAGTGAATCAACTGACACCAGGGAGAAATACACAACTGTGCCTGTCGACAAGCTCACTGCTGCACAAAATATAAGAAAAGTAATTTTTGTATGTGTGTATATTGTTGTATGCGCTTTTGAGAAAGGCTGCATTCACCATCTGTAGCAGCACAGCTTGTTAGTTGGTTGTCAGTAAGTAGGCTGGCACATCTCAGTGGCTCACATTACTAAACTGAAATTCACAAAGCCATAAGGTTTTCATTTCTATCCTGCTTAGTCTAACAAACTAGCAATGTTGCTAAATCCTTTTAGATGTCTTGTGTTGTCATAACAACCTAATATTGTGTGTAAGTATGTGTATGTACTAAATGTATTTTGAGGAAAACAAACTTAAGTTGCAGATTACCATAACATCCTGCAAACTGATAAAAATCAAACTGGGAGTGAACAGGAAAAGGTGGGCAGCACTTTGATTTTATCTCAGCACAAAGAAAAAGAGGACCTCTGCTTTCTGCTATGATCTATCAAATTGTGTATAGTGGCATCATACACAATCTTTAAAGCAGGTGCTGAGTATCAGCACCAGCGACCTTAGCACCTGCTTTTGTGACCCAATAAGTGAAAAAAAAAAATAGCAAACCCTTCCAAGGCAGAGTGCTCGGTAGAATATTGTTGGTAATCTCTCAAGTTTACCGTTTATTTGCGTCCTATTGGTGTAAGACTTGGTCAGTAGCCTATACTTATTTAACGTTGTTGGTTCATTGCTTGGAATCAATGATAAGTAAGGGTTTACTGCGACTGCCAACATGCTTTAAAAGCCCACCGACACGAGTCACGACCATAGAAAGGCATGTTAAATCATGTGTGGTTTAAGGCACAATGACTAGGCTGTCTAATATGTGGCATTAATCTAATGTTTGAAGAACTTTCCTATTAGATTGTTTGTAGGAACTCAAGTGTCCTAACAAACAAATGGAATTGCATCAATTCAGCGTAGGAGTAGTAGCAGTAGGCTATTTCTCTGGAGTTTAAGGAGAGATTTAAATCCTCATAACGTGTGAAATATCTAAATATTTTTACAGTATAATTCAGTTTGTTGACTCGATGTTTCTATCCGCTTTGATTGGACGTGTGTATTTTTTATTGTTTGTGATGATGGGACTGTTTCACCTCAAATAAACTCACAACCGCTTGAATAGTTCTCGCTGGCTTATTTTACACGATGCTACGAGATAGCTTAATAAAGTAACTGCCTTAAGTATTTTATTGGGCTACATGGCAGCTGTTAAATGTTATAGCTAGCTTATTAACCGTCAGAAGCTAACATTAACCGCTAGCTGCTGCACCCCAGCATTTTGTGTTCAGTGGTCCCTTTATAAAAGTTGTGGGCGTCCTTTAACTTTTGGGATGAAAAGACAATACCCATGTCACTTAATCTTTTATATTATTGCACTCCACGGGAAATGTATACCGATGTCACGTAGAAGCATGTTTTATTCTTACCTTATGCTGTAGTAACTCATGTTTATCCACGGTTGCTAAGGAAGATCCTCGTGCAATCGTACACTTCAGTAGACGCCGAGAACCATAAGCGTAACTCAGTACTTACTCCTTAGTTACCAAACGCTCCACGAACGAGAGTTGCCATTGGTCCCTAGCTTACCAAGGTTCGTGATGATTGGCTAACAGTGTGGAGCATAGTGAGGTAGATATTTAACATTCACTCATCAAATTACATCTTGAAACTAAAGCCAATATCGAAGACAATCAATCCTCAATTGTAAGACTTACATTACTACACATTTAGTGTGAAAGTATACTACCTGGAAACATAAAAGCCTAATGTTTATTTTCACACTAAATAGGTTTATACTTTTCTAGTGACAGGAGAGATTTGTAATCAAAGTGGGATTTTTATGGATAAATAAAGGTTAAATAAAATAAAATAACACCCTTAATTGTCTGTATCTAAGAGCAAGTGAAGTACCATCACTGGCCCAGTATTTAGAAAAGTTTTTAAAAATTCAAGCAACACTATGTAACTTTTTAGTCTAATTATTAAATGATTAGTCTAAATTATTTAAAGCAGCCCAATATAGCACAATATAACATTCAGCCCAAAAATATATCTCATAATTGTTTAATGGTTCTTAAAAAAGAGAGCGGTAAAATTATGCCAGTCTGACATAGTTCCCTCAGATGGACAATAACCTGACGTAAATATAGCATTTGTCTTTTACAGCCCTAAAAGTTACATTCCATTGCTTTAAAGTGACACCAAGTGGGATTTCTAGCTGAATATTTACAAACAAACCTTCCCCTATGCTCTATCCTCTCCTGCCCTAGAAATGGTGAAATTCAAGTATATTCTGGCTTTTTACCAGTCATTTTTTGTGTGGTATTATCCTTTCTTCTGTGAGATGTGATCATAGCTGAGAGCTACAGGGTAAAAAACATTTAATATTGGTGAAGCGCAGAGGTAGAGGAAAGTTAGTTTACAAAAATATTCACCTTTACATTGTTTTAAAAGGCTATGGATAATGTACAATAAAACATGTGTAAAGTTGATTTATTTTTCAATAGATCTTTTGCACATTATAGGCCTAACTTCAAGTAAAATCAAAATGTGAAAAACTAAAATAATTGTTTCAACATTAAGATTCACATAGTTTCTGAGAAGTAGACTTTTTCCATTGATGTATCAGATGTGGATCACTGCTTCTGAATCTGATAAAAGACCTTTCTCTTTTAACAGCAGCATTAACCCTCTCCTGCGTCGCCATGTCACTTTGACCCCATAGTCTCTTTCTGGTGTGTCTGGCACCAAGGTATCAGTCTCATTACAATGTGGAGTACACGGTGGAGACTGTAGTGCTTTTATAGATTGTGAACAGGGAGAACTAAAGTCCTGTATTACTTTTGGTGTGTCCACATCAGGCAGTGGTCCAATATTGTTGATATCGGTGCCAGTGTACTCGCTGGAGGCAGGTGTTGAAGGACCATCTACTGAAATACTCAATATTTTATCCACAAGAATGGATGAAGCTTTCAAGCCACTTTGATTACAGGTTCTGTGCAAATTACCTTTTGTGACCAACTGTCTCTTTGGCGTGTCACAATTTTGAACATTACAAATAGAGCTCTTAATTTGGGCCATCCCCTGTAGATAACTGGAAACAACAGTGGACTCTGAAGCATTCTTTCTTTTTGCATGCTTTGCCTGATGACACTGTTCTCTTGCCCTCGGTTCAAATAATAATGAAGGAAATTTGCACACACTGCTTTTTTTGGACAACTGACTGAAGATGCTTGTAGACGATTGACACTTTCTTCTTCCTCTTTTCACTGGAATTGCAGCAGCAACTGTAGGATCAAACTGTGGGCTTACCTGTTGATAAAGTTAAGTAAACATAAGACGCTTTTTAGTTTGACTGACAGTGAAGTGTATTAAAACAAGAAAGGGCCTACATACCCATGAATTTAGAGCTGAGCCGTTATGTCTTCGTGTTTCAGAGGAAAAGTCCTTAGGATTGATAGCTGCTCGCACATCAGGCATATTTTGGACTCTGGCCTCCCCCACAGGCCGCTCCAGGAACCGCAGGGGCTGCTTCTCCGTCTTTATGGTTTTCCGGGGCATTAACGCAAAGCATGCCTGGAGAATCTGTTAAAACAAACGCTTTCAGCTTATAGCCATTGCAGGTCCATTAATTATCTAACCATTACAGTTCCCTTGTTATGGTATAATAGGATTATTCAAATGTCACTTGTTCACCCGTAGCCAAACACTCACCAAATAATACTTGACGTCAAAACAAACGCATTGTTGCTTTATATTAGACATCCAAATGTGTTTTTAGCAACGTGATACTCATAATTAAGTCACCGCGCAGTACTTTACTTTGCACTTTTCTGTTTACATCCGCGGTTTTCTATCGTGGCTATTTCCTGGTTTAAACCACCATTGAATCTGGTTGGTGCAGGCATATTCTTGGAAATGGTTTCCATTGGTGCATTTATACCACGTGATCAAGGGGGAGAAAACGACACCCACAGCGCCAAAATTCAAAAACTTCTCAAGATGGATAGGATTGCGTGTAAATAATGATACTTGTAGAATATATAGTTATGAGGGATAATGATACAACAGTACAAAACAGATGTTAGCGGACTTCCGATCCAAACGATATCCTGACAGAACACTATAATATGAAGGTTTGGTTTATATACTTGTGTGACTTTAACGTTAGTTATATAACATACGTAGCATAGTGACTAGCCACTAAGCTAACGTTAACAAAGCTATTTCGTAAAGGATTAAATTAAAATCATGTAATGTTAACTAAGCAAGACCGGTCAGCAGCAAATGTGACCTTTTTGGTCAGAACATTTGAATGTTTGAGGTGCAGAATAGTCCCGCACTGAATGCTGGGCTTATCATCCAGATGGTAACATTGTAGCATTTTATTTCATATAAGTTAAATGTATCTAAAATTGCGCTTCTGTTGACTTTTCTATCGGTAAAACTCAACCTTCCAATTAACTGCTTTTGTATCAGAATAAACGTGTAAGAGAGTAAAATGAGCACACTGAATTAGTTATAAGATTAGTTAGTTAATTAGTTATAAGACAGCCCAAAATAATATTGGCTTGTGGTTAAATAGGATGATAAAATTATAACTGTTTACCGGAGCACATCAAAATCAAGCTTGTAACGACAATAAGTTCTAGAAGCATGAGTCGCCAGGGAACTACAACTACTTTTACTTTTACAACTAACTCTCACGGACAATATCTTGTGACTCAACGATATTACATTAAACAGCTTGAGATCGTCTAAATTTAAAGGTAAACCTCGTCTAACCGCCGGACAGGTTGCTAGTCCTGTCTGCCAGATAAACCCAGTTTGCGTAAGTAATGCTAGCTAAATCTAAGTTACCTTTTAAGATGAAGTGTCTGCGATGAGGCTTAAGACAGTGTGTGCTGGCGGTGAAATTTAATAGAATTTATTTATAGTAGGCTATTGTTTACAATGTAGATCATGTATGTTTTTTTCTTTTTGTTATTGTTGAACAGGATCTTTTTAAAAACAACCAGCATTTTCAGTGATCTGATGACCATGAGGCGGAGCCCAAGGAGACCATTAATACTCAAAAGAAGAAAGCTGCCTTTCCTACAAAATGAGCCACACCCAGATTTTCAGTCTGGAAAAGGAGCCTCTAAAGATGCTTCACAGACAACTGCCAGTCAGTGCATCCCTGATGGTGTCTGCATCATGGATCACCCTTCCATGTCTGCTACACAAGTGGTTGTTATCCCAAAGACAGCAGATCTTCAGAGTGTAATTGGAGCCCTTACAGCCAAGGGTAAAGAGTGTGGTGCACAAGGACCAAACAAGTTTATTCTTCTGAGTGGCAACAATAGTGGTGGCAATGGGTCTTTTTGTCATACTGCTTCTGAAGAAAATAATTTCTCTTCACAAAGTACAAATGTTCAGACAAACTCCCAGGATGTTAAGCATTTCACGGCCATTAAACCTTGTACGAACAATCATTGATTACAGTGCATTTTCCAGGTCTTGAGATCAATGAGTCTCTTAACATAAATTCCTTTTCTTGTTCTAATAGTAAGTAAAGATCTGGAGTGTGGTCCTCTAGACGACAGTCTCACAAATATTCACTGGTTGGGGCGAATGAGCACATGTTCCTTGGAACATCATCCAACTAAGTCGAATGCTGTAAAGGAAAACCAACATGTCAATTCTCTGACGTTACAGGTTAGTCTTTACTGTTGAGTGTTTACTGTGACAAACATTTGTCATGGTAATTTTGAAATGAGTCATGCATATGCTTTCTTTTACAGAGTAGTAATACAGAAACAGATGCAGAAGCCACTCTTAAACAGCCAATGTCTGAAAGGCCACCATACTCCTATATGGCCATGATACAATTTGCAATCAACAGCAAACAGACTAGGAGGATGACACTGAAAGAGATTTACATGTGGATTGAAGACCACTTTCCTTACTTTAGAGAGGTGGCTAAACCAGGCTGGAAGGTACATAAATAAGTCCACTAATCATTTTAAATGACACTCACAAATGCAGTATATCAAAAAAATTTGTCATGGCAGAATTCCATCCGGCACAATCTTTCGCTGCATGACATGTTTATTCGTGAAACATCAGCTGATGGTAAAGTTTCGTTTTGGACCATCCGGCCTGAGGCTAACAGATGTCTCACTCTTGATCAGGTATATAAGGTGAGTACCACAAGCTGTCACACTGTGACACTTATTATTTATTTCAAAACACTAGCACAGTGTCTTGTTTATTATACAAACCTCTCTCCTACCATTTACCCTACTTTCATTAATTTCAATCTTTTGGCTGCTTCCTGTTCTCATGACATCATCTTCCACAGCCCAATTTTGACCCAGTGACAGTTCCTGGTCCCTCAACAATGCTTTTCTTACCTAACCAAGTAAGATGCATATAGCTTTCAATACAATTTATATTTTTCCTTTTTTTCCACACAGGATTGTATTGTCAGACCAGGGACAGAAAAGTCAGAAGAAAAATTTTTAGTTATCCTGTAAGCTATAAGTGCAGAAGCATGAACTGAGTGTTAAAGTCAAGATTTAGAAGTCTTTGTTTCAGGTGGAGAACTTGTCAGTTTTAGAAGTCAATATGAAAGCTTACTAGCTATACTGTCAGACTCCATAAAGCACAGGCACTGTATTTTAGCTCAGATTTGACAGATATAATTATTTAAAAGTAATTTATGCCATTGTATCGTATCTTTATCACAGCAACAAAAAAGGGTGCTTCCAGATGCAAGGAAAACACCATTTGGCACTGGTGAGTTGGAAGACAAATGGACAAGAATATTCTAAAAGTAATGTGTGTGTGTGTACTGTGTTACCTATAGTAAAGGTGATAGTAGTATAACAAAAGTAAAAGGCTGTAAAATCCTAAACAATATTTACATTTTTATTTTTTATCTAGAGAGGAAAATGAAGCCTCTTCTTCCTCGAACGGATTCCTACTTTGTGCCTATCCAACTCCCTGTTGCCTCCTCAGTCTACATGCCCCTCTCGACGTCTTGTTCTCAGCAAAAACGTAGGATTTCTCGTGGAGTCAAAAAAGTTCGGATTGCTCCAAAGGTAAACAGTACCTTCTTAAAAATAAGAGCTAGATAGTACTTGAGTAAATTAAATCACTTTGATGGTTAAAATTGCAGGGTAAATGAATTGTGTTGATTTGTATTTATGGCAGGTAACACAGGATGAAGGTAATGGTCCAGTCACAAACTGTGAAAACCTAGCGGACATGAAGGAGGAGCCGGTAGAAGTTCCAATAAAATGTGAAACTCCTAAAGCTCCTCCTGTAAAGCAAAGTGCTAGCAGCTCTCGACGTAAGCAGCGATTGGTGCACTCTCTTCATGAGGAGCCTGTCCTCTTGTGTCCCAATAACACCTTCTTTGACTCTGGTGTGGTGTCAGATGCTTCCACTTTTCAAGACATGCAAGATATGGAGCAGAACGGTTATGAGAAGCTCAGCCCAAACCGGTCATTTAAAACACCCATCAAAAGTACTGACCACCTGACCTCCTCCACCCCGAGTAAACCCCCTAGTAATGTATTCCCTGATCAATGGAAGGTGACCCCTGTGGGAAAACAAAGCCACACTGTTCTGGAGTTTAGTCCCATTCGTACGCCAGGAGGTCCTACAGTCACCCCACGACATGACTACAGCACATTTAGCTTTAGCAGCACCCCATTTAAAGATTTGCCTTTATTTAGCTCCCCCAGAGAACTGCTCACATCCGCTCCCTCCAGGCTGCCAGGCTCTCCTGTGGGATGTCCTCGCATTAGCTGCTCCAGGGAACTGTTGCAGGCTGGCGGAGCCACACCTAATAACCGCTCAGTCACAGAGGGGCTTGTTCTAGACACCATGAACGACAGCTTGAGCAAGATTCTGGTGGACATTAGTTTCTCTGGTTTGGATGACGAGGACCTGGGAATGGCAAATATAAGCTGGTCAGAACTCATACCACAATTAAAATAGAACATAAGCAGAACATAAATAGAACATTATACATATTTTCAAAACACTATGAGTGGGGACCGAACAGGTAACACATAAAATGACGCAAAGATCCACATGCTTAAAATCAATCTTCACCAATGGAACGCAAAAAATGTTAGGATTAGTAGTAGTGCATCAGAATTGCTAATGTTATACAACCATTCCATCAGCTTTCCCTTCTGTCTGGTTGATGTTTTGAAAGAAATGGCTTTGAGAGAGAAGTTTCAGTTAATCAATGCCAAGCAGCTTATGTCTCAACTCTTGGATAATTCTTTGCACTTCTAACTCAAGTTTTTATTTGTATCTTATTTTTATTGTGTGTTGCGTCACCTTAATTTCTTTTGTTAGCATTTTTTTTTTAATACTTAATCCTGTCTATTTCTGTCTGTTGAAGAAAATGCTAGCTCAGATAAATGCATAATTTTATGTAATTTGATTTGCACATTATATCATATAATTTTGCTTTTATGTAAATATCAAACAATGTATTGTGTATTCAGCCAGTGATAAGCATTCACGCTTTCCGGAATAACTTAAATTGTAATAAAATAATTAAATTAGCAAAACATGATGACAGTACAAAAAGCACTAGCAGCAATAGAATGTAGTTTTGACTGTGTACTTTAATAGTTTCTGTGTTTTAACGGTAAAAGGTTTTAGAAAAAAGTTTTAGAATGCCATTAACTTTGGGGTTAATTGTGTTTGCAAACGGGCAACAAATTCAGTGGCATGTGCATCCATTTTGTTTTAGATACTGTAGTAGAATACTCATTTATATTGAGCATTCTTTATACTTAAAATAAAAAAACAAAAAAAGGTACATGTCTTTATGCAATAAAAATACAGATTTTGACTAAGTGCAAGAAAAGCCCGTTAAAGCTGGCTTTAATAATTTTCCCCAAAAAAATTCAGCCACAAGACGCATCATGTTTTGATTCTACAGATTGCAGATGCATTGTCTGGTTTGCAATTGATGGCTCCTTCTTCCAAGTTGTTTATTCTGTCTATAATAATTCTCTTGGTCTTAGTGATTTAATTTGGTTTGTTAATATTAAGTTTTATTAACTGTCAGCTTAACTACAATGTTTTCCAATAAATACACATCGCAGTTTTATTCATTTTTATGTTTATTTTTATCTGTGCACATTCAAGTATTTTGACCAACGTTGTGAAAAATATGTTATTTTAGTTACATCATGGGGTGCTAAAGCTATATTATAGAATAAACAAATTGAATATGTCAATAAGATGTACACAGCACAATGTCTTCAGGAAGTTCAGAACGTCTGGACTTCCTGCTGAGACACTTCTAGAAGAATTTGCAGCTGCTTGCTGCAGAAGTCTGGGAAAGAAGCAAAGGGAGAAACCCATGAGAGCGGTGAGCTTGAGGTTGTCTTGAGGCTTTCCTTTCTGGGCATTGGTTAAAATTAAACTTGCTCAGAAAAAAAACTATTTAAACTGGGTTTTTAAATGTCCAGGATTTAAATCCATGAGTAAATGTTAGGAGTCTGTTCAAATGTAGACACAGAATCTTAACTACTTCTAAACACAACACAATCAGATACTCGTGTTTACACAAAGCCTTTACTTGACAAGAAAGTATGAACTTTTATTCATTTCATTCTTATTACTTACTAAAGATGCGTTTCAATCTGCGAGGGACCCGAGAACGGTAAATAGTCACATAATAAACTGGTACCCCAGTCAGTGTGAGCACACAGCTGCATCCTGTGTTCCAGGGGTCCGAGTACAGCGACAGACCCACAATGAAGAAACAGACCACTGTAAAGGTGACAGCGATGACCACTGGCACCTATGAAGCAGAAATCCATGATAAAGCAGTTATTCCAGTGCCCAACCTTCTGTCACAGCTAACCATATGCTCACCTTGAATGGTCTTGGTTTGAGGGGAAAGCGATAACGATGGATGAGCATTCCTAGTGTTGCCAAGGCAATGAAAAACCAGCGAGCAAAGGAGGCAAAGTTAATGAGCTGGAAGATCTCTCCTCTGATTAACATCAGCACTACTAAGGGATACTGAAGACAGAAGAAGGTAAACAGTAACATTCACTTTTAATATATAGTAAAGGTTCTTTTAATAAAAAAAAAATACTTAGGCTATAAATTAAATCTGCTTTACCAAAAACAGCACAGCAGGTAAAGGTGTATGTCTGCGGATATGGATCATTGAAAATATGGGTGGCCAATGTCCTTCCCTGGCTCCCACAAAAAGCATTCTGCAAAACAAATAATAATTTTGTATACTTTTTTTTTATAAATAATTCTGAATTCTGAGTTCATTGTGATGCTTGACATACAAACATAATTATTTTATGTAAAATACCTGGGTGATCCAAAAAAGCCACCATTAAGTGCACCAAGGCATGACAGAGCCACAAGAACAGGAATCAAAGAGGACACTCCCTGTAGAGCACGGTTGGCAAATGTCTGAGAAACACAAATGCTAAGTTAGAGTTAAATACAAATCTGTTTAAGATGATGAACAGAGAGTCAAGCCTTACTGACCACGGCAACAGCGTCAGACATGAGCAGCTCAGCAGGGCTCATCATAGTGTAGTAAGCCACATTAACCAGCACATAGAAGATTGTCACTGTTACCATGGAGCAGGATATAGCTAGTGGAAGCGTTCTGGCAAAAACAAACAATGAAGATTAAAAAAGGTGTTTAGGAGCATAGATTGTAGATTATAAAATACCTATTTGGATTGATAACTTCTTCTGTGACAAAGTTGAGATAAAACCTTGAGATAAAAAGTTAAAATAGAATTAAAGCTAATTTTGTGGAATCTGAAATCTGAAATCTGTATATAATGGTATGATCTTTGCATTACCATCCTCCGTACGCATATAGACCATTATAAAAGGCCAGTGGCAACCTGTCCAATGTTATAGCATCCAGCTCAAAGCCATTCTGAAAATATTCAGTCTTTCCTGCATAGACAAATACAGACAATTGAAAGGATTGTGTTTATGAATAATTTTAACAATAAATCTGTACCTTTGGCCAGTGCAATGAAGCCAGGGATAATAATAAGAACCAAGGCAAATATCTTAATAAAGGTCAATGTGACTTGTGTGCGAGAAGCCATAGTCACACTCCAGCAGTTTATTGCCACAACAAATGCTTTAAAAGAAAAGAAAAGTGTTACAAATATCATGTTTTTATTGTACTTACATGTGTGAATTGTTTGTGTGCTGCTGTATTACAAAGATGTATAGTTAACCACTCACTCACTCCAAGGATGCTGACTGTTTTGATCAGTATAACGGGGGCAGCACAAGGTTCGAAGAAGGGCTCCACGGCATAACGACCAAATGCCAATGACACATAGGAAGCAACAGCTGGCCTGGAAATAAATTATTCAATAGTTTTGTTTCACTGTTATAGCACTGAAGTATTAATATAGCCTTAACATCCAAAGAAAAGACAAATGCAAACCTGATAAACAAGAACTCAACCCAGAGTCGTAAGAAGGCAGGCAATGGTCCAAGTGTCTCCAGTAAATAAGTGTAATGACCTCCAGACTTCGTGAAAGTGGTGCCCAATTCTGCGTAGCACAGTGCTCCTTAGGAAACAGACAGAGACTCAACAAGGATTTACACGATGCTCAGAAATAGTCTCTAGACGTAATGGTACTGAATAAGCACATATTGTTAGTTAGTTAGTTAGTTTTTTTGTTGTTTTTTTCTCTTGAAGTTTGGGATGATAAAGTAATTACAGAATGCAAAATATATAAAACATTACTGCACATAAATGTATAGAGATTTTTTCAGATTTTGTATAACCTTAAAATACACATTGTATATTTCAACAATTTCAAAGAAGTTTATTGTCAACATATGACTTTTAATGATTGGATTTATTATTGTTTTGCCTTTTTTTAATTTTAAAATTTTAAATGATCTTAATCTGTATCCCTTTGAGATTTGTGTCCAAATGTAATGTGCAATACAAATAAAATTTATTATTATTATTATTATTATTATATACACAGTGCAAAAACCTGCTTGCTCCCCTTCATCACAAAAAAGAAATATCTATAGTATATATTATGCTATACCATACAACATAGACACAAACAGAACGTAGTTTACTAATCTATACTTGGTGCATAGTATTTCACAGAATGGGTTCTTACCAAACAAGGAGAGGACTCCACAGAGAGCCCAGACGACCAACGACAGCCCCACACTGCCACTATTCATCAGAACACCCTTAGGTGCAATGAAGATCCCACTGCCCACCACTGTCCCAATAATGAAGGACACAGCAGGCAGCAGACCAATCTGTCTGTGAAGTTGCACAACATCTTCATTATTTTCCTTTTTCTTGTCCTGAGCCCTGTTCATTTTCGTGACTTCAAACACGCTGGTGAGGCTGTAACATATAGAAACACATTGACAAACTATGCACATGCTGTTAATTTTAACTTGCCATTTTCACAACTTACTTCTTTCTACTGCTATGAAGATATTAGTCCGGTTCCTCACGAAAGAGTTCCTTGAGTGCTCCCTGCTGAGCACATATTTTTCCAAGTGGTACAAACATGAGGCAGATCTATTGTGTCCCTTCCCTTATTGGTTCAAACATAACCCACCCAGCTTCAACAAGAAACAAAGCTCTTCAGCTCTCTCTTTTAGACTTACACAAGTGTTCAAATGCATTAGTTTTGGGCTGTTTACATATATATTTTTTTGCATTTTACGTTCTCTGAAGTATAAAACTATGTGTGTACAGCTTGACAGCAACCTTTTGAGGGTTAAGGGTTACAAGGGTTTGTAGAAGCAGCTGCAAGGACAGTAGGGGGCCTTTTTTTCAGCTTGACAATAAATTTTAGATGCTTTTGTAAATCCAAATCACCTTCACCAAAGAAAGTTGTGCAGCATTCTTACTGTAATTCTTAGCAAAGCTGCTTGTGCTCTACAACATGAGGAAAAGCAAAAGGCACAAAGTAATGAACTTGTTTTTCCTTACACTTGACTGGCCACTGTGTTGATGTCAGTTTCATTCAATCACTGACAGCGCTGCTTGTTAAAATTCTTTCCACACGCTGTACATTCCAAGTTTTTTTTGACAAGAAATGTAAATAAAACTAGTCAAAGAAACTTACGTCATCTTTATACAGGATAAAACAGTATGTACAGTAAAGAAATTATATAATGATTCTGGAGTTGAATGTTTTTTCAGTTGAGAAATGAAGTTTATGAAGCTTTCATGTTATTATTGAGACTAAATGGCAAAATCAAAAACAGGTTTTTCTGTAGCAAATTGCTGCAATGCAATACAATATTGGCTAAGTAAGAGTTACATAACTATCAGATTATTTATGATCATTTTGCCAACTAGACAAACCATTTAGTGACACTCCCCAACCGTCCCAACTTGAATAGATCCATGTTTATTGGCCACAACATACTCCACCAATTTAGACATTTTAAAAGACAGTTTTTGGGCTATAATAAAATAAAGAATAAAATGTTGTAGTCAGTATTTAATCAGAGTGATGTGTGATTGATTTAATTTTTTTTTTATCCACAGAGAAAATAACAAATGCTTTAATCACATTGTCTACACCAGTCCTAACTGAGGGGGTGTTAGTCAACTAAACCTCTGATGCCTCTCCCTCCATTATCACCAGAGAGTGGACAAAGGATAGTTTAAATCTAAAACCCTCTGATATAGTGTTTTATGAACAGAACCGAGTGGTGTCTTTTAAAAATCTGAACAGAAAAGACACAGGGGCATACCCCTGTAAGATCGGCAACCCCGTCAGCATTCAGGAAGCTACTTATGTCATGAATTTGACTGAACCAACATGGGTTAGGTGTTTGTTTTTTGTTTTTTTCAAATGGACCAGAAAATGTCCAAATCTCCAAAATACGCCGTTAAACCCGGAAAACGCACTTAAAAAGCAGCGTTCAAACTGTCAAAGCACAGTAAAAAGCGTGCCACGCCGTTTTCCATTGTCCCTGCACGCCACTTTTTACGTGTTACGCCAAAGCATCTCTCATGGAACCTCGTAAACGGTCCTTGCGTAAGGCGCCTCCATATGGCAAAATACAGCAAATTACAGCAATATACCACCGTCCACCAGAGGGCAGGCTTCAAAAACGGAAATATAAGGGGAAACACAATGGCGTGTAAAAATAATTTTTACAGTCTGGTACAAAAGATGTACCAGCCATTTTATTACCCTGTCGTAATGACAATATCGGTAAATATGGGACCAATGGGCCAGATAACATCCATATTTATACTATCTATGGTTATGTCGTCTTGCGTTGCCATGCCCCTAATGGATTTTATGGCAAGCCAAAAGGGCCAAAATGTTCTTTTTTAATCGCATTTTATTTTTTAGCCCAAAAAACACACGTAAAAAGCGGCATTCAAACTGTCAAAGCCCCCGTAAAAAGCGTGCTACACAGTTTTCCATTGTCCCTGACGCCGCTTTTTACGTGTTACGCCGCCATGCGTTGCAACGTCCCCTGGCGTTTTTTTTTGTGACATACAGTCGCGCGTTTAAAGCAAAGTAAATTATGCCAGTCCATCACGTTTTTTAATATGCCTTTTCCAGCATGTTCAACAATAAAGACAGTATTCATACACTTGTTTTTCTTTTTTCTTCCCCCTTTATAAATGTGAATATCCTTTTGCATTGCATTATAACTTGCAATTAATTTTACATAATTACCTTCGTGAGTCAAAGGTTTCTGTAAGCCTAGAAGCAATAAAGCACAACTCTAACGAACAGTGTCTTTAGAGCAATGGTATGGTTGCTGCTAATAGTAAAATTTTGACCTAATGATTTTGCATTCTATTTGTACAGAATACCTCCATACTGGGTCCACTTCCTGACTCCAGACAGTGCAGACGTGTTTCCCTCTGCTCCCTCTGCTCCTGCTGCTATCTGCATAAGCTTTTCTAATCTCGTCTCATCTCGTGTATTGTGCCGTCACTTTTTCTCTCTTTTCCTGGATTCTACTGCCTGCGTGACTCCTAAGATTGATAAACTGTGCTTCTGTGGCGTGAGTGACAGTTTAAAAGGATTACATCAAAGAGTCGCGCAACCCGAGAGCTGATTCGGCACCTTCAGCACGGACTGTGGATATAAAGAAAGGACAACACCGGGAGTCAGACCTGGTAGCTACTACGTTGCTTAACGGCTATGAAGGGGTTTCATCTAGAGAAGAGTGGTAACATCGAGAAAACGGACCGTTTGTGCTGCATTGTAGTGTATCACAGTTCTGATATGGAATAGAATAACATCAAGGTCACTTCACAAAATGGACGCACGCCTTGTCCTTTTTAGAAGCCTAGCCGGCAGCTGAGTCTTATATCATCTTCTCGAGACTTTCCGTTACACTGCCAAGGCCGCTGTTTCTCAATCCAACAGACTGGCTTCTCATCGCCTCCAACAGTAGCCTCGACATGCTACCCTAACATCAAGCCCAATCCAAGCGTCTGCCATGTTTCCATCTGTCTGACCCTGCACTATACCTGGCCCTTTCTGTAAAGTGCATCTGTGTTATGAGTCCAATCCAGTTTATTGTTTAGGTGAACACCCAGGTACTTATAAGAGTCCACTGTCTCAATGTCCATTCCCTCCATGGATGGAGCCACTGTGCATTGGAGGTGTCCCAGGACCAGTGTCTTCATAAGGTGGAATGTCAGAGCCACAGGTCTGTAGCTGCTGTGATCTTTGGTGTACCGTGTTTTAGGCACTGGTATCACACAGGAGGTCTTCCAGAGGGCTCATGTTGATGACATGCTCCACAACTCTTGTCAGGCTGCTTTTCTCTGGCTGCATCCCCCTGCTTCTGTGTGGATGTGGATTGGTGGGATGTCTGATGAGGCAGAGGTGAGAAGTGCCGTGGGTGTATTGCCTAAATACATATATATATTAGTGCTGGACAAGTTAATGCGTTATTTTCGCGTTAACACATTAATGAATTAATGCCGACAATTATTTTACAGCGCGTTAACATTGGCCAATTAATATTGTGAAAGATGTCGGTCTGAAGAACATTTTTAAGATCATAACGAATGACTGCACGTATGAGCCGCTCTCATGACG
Organism: Neodontobutis hainanensis; assembly: GCA_024349245.1. NCBI lineage: Eukaryota > Metazoa > Chordata > Actinopteri > Gobiiformes > Odontobutidae > Neodontobutis > Neodontobutis hainanensis. Next base: position 3,042,651 of record JALDNG010000014.1, on the reverse strand, counting down.
CACCCTCACAAGAAGAATACACGAGTTGTATGAAAAGGAGAGGACTACAAAAGCGACGGCATTACAACGCGCACCATCTATTGCCCTCACTGGAGAACTCTGGACATCGCTAGGCAACCATAATAAGCTTGCGGCGTTACAGTGCATTATATTGATGAACTGCGGGAACTGCACTCACATGCTCTGACTGTAATGAAAATACAAAACAGACTGTAGGAGACAGAATATGGGGGCACTGTGTGTGCGTTTGTTTGTGTGTGGGTGTTGGTCTGGTGATGAGGGGGCGGAGCTCACCAGAGCGCAGGTACGTGCACGTAGGTCTGTAACATTGACGGTATAAGAGCTGGACATAGCAAGCCCGCTTCCGGGTCTGTGCCTAATAGGAAGTAAGGGTTGGCTCCATCAAGCATGACCCCTATTGACATCCATTGAAAAATCGTCGGCAATTACGAAGTGACTATTTTTGTCACAGTCATCATTCTAACGCTGCCGCCATTCTTTGAACACATTCTTATTATTCCCCTAATCGCTATATTGATATTTGTCACATAACTCATACTATTAAGATTAATAACTGACCTATCAGATGCCTCCATTCTGCTATGTCAGCTCGCGGGGGCGTGGCTGATCTTGCTCCCGGCATCTTGTAGTTTTAGTTTTTTGCTTTGCCTGTGATGAACCCTATATGACAATCACCATCGGAGTCGACTGTCTTGAGGTAGGCAACTGCTGCAATTACTTTCTCAGAAGCATCGGAAATAACACAGAGTTCCTTGAACTCGGCATCTGACGTTGATGTGGGCCCGTAGCTCCTTGGGACTTGTACATGTTTCAGTTCTTGCAGGGAGTCGCACCATTCCTCCCACACCTTTTGTTTGTTTGCAGGTAAAGCTGCATCGCAATCAGTAACATTCTCAGTTAATTCCCTCAGTAGTACTTTGCCTTGAACTGTTTTAGGGGCAACGAATCCTAGTGGGTCGTACAAACTGTTTATTACAGACAGCAGTCCACGCCTAGTGTAGGGGCCTTTTCCTCTTTGGACATAGAAGGTGAAGCAGTCTGTGTCCAGATTCCAAAGCAAGCCGAGACTGTGTTGCACAGGAAGTGAGCTAACGCCTTAGTCCAGTGAGTTGGCGTAATCTTCAGATGGGAAAGCTCTCATGACTTCCCTGCTGTTTGAAGCCAACTTATGTAACTTCAAATTAGATCCAGCCAGCATGTCCTGTGTCCTTTTTAACAGGGAGATAGCCATCTCTGGGGAGGACAAAAATTTCAATCCGTCATCCATATAAAAATCTTGCTCCACAAACTGTTGGGCGTCTTGACCAAATTCCTGTTCTCCCTCTTGAGCCGCACGACGAAGACAGTAAATAGCCACTGCTGGAGAGGGGCTGTTCCCGAAAACGTGTACCTTCATACGGTATTCCGTGACCTCACCCTCTGGGTGATCGTTAAACTGCGTAAGGCCAGAGGACACCAATTTACGTCTTGCTATAAACTTGACGACATCAGACATTTGATTGTTTTCAGAGAGATCACTTTGGTTCTGTCCAGCTCATAAGGGTGGAGTTGACTGACTCCGAGAGTGGTCGAGCGGCATCCGCCTGTCTACGCTCCTTTGGTCAATGCTTTGAAATGCTGTAATTTGTTGGTGATACGCATCGTGGGGTGACCCGGAGAACACCTCATGCTGAACCGGGCGTGTAAAATTAGTGTGTAAAAAAGAGTACTGCACATGTTTTGCATTAGTAGGTTGAGACTTGGGTGGTGTGGCATGACGGCTATGCTGACGACCCTGCTGTAGATTTTATTTCTTGCGCTTCCGAAGCGTTTATAGCTCCATTGTCGTAAAACGCCATTAGTACTGGTATTTGTGGGTCCACGATGCTATTTGCCTGCTCTGATAGGTAAGCTTGTGTGCGTTTTGCTGCATCTTCTATAGGTAGCTCTATTACACTTGAAATCCCTTTACTTTCTTGCTCTGATGCTGACTCTAAAGCCTGTGCTTTCGCTTGTATTGATGAAGCTCTCTTTTCCGGTCTTAAAGTCTCCAATGATACCTCAAGCTGGGCCTTTTGTATTTTCAGTTCGCTTTCCTTCTTAGCAAACACTATTTCTGCTTTGGCTGCTTCTGCCTCAGCTCTAGCCATTGCAGCGGCTGTGGTTACTGCCGATAAGCCTCTTGAATGTCGTGACGAACATGTTGCATTGGATGCTCGCCCCAGTGATCCAAATTTGGAGCTTGACTTTGACATTTTAGAATGAAGGTTACTTCATGAGCTCGTCTGCTCCCCGCCGTAGAGTTAGGAACCAGAAGTTGGTTTTCAAAGGGTTTTCGTTTTTACTGTACTGCCCTTTCAACTTAAATCGAGGAACAACAGTAGCCATGCCATCTGGCTCTTCCCTGCTAAAACTCGGCTCACATTAGTGACGTTATCACATACGGACTCAAACGACAATATTACCTGCAATACTTAACTTTGACCAAAAGAGGGCACTATACAACAACTAATACTACTAATCGAACCACAACATAAAGGCAGAATATTCATAGAGAACAGCACATTTGGTCCTGCTCAAACAGACTAGAAACTTTCAGTGTTCAATGTCAGGTCTTTGGGAAACAAATCTTTTTTGATTAATGATTTTATAACTTCAAATAAGCTTGATTTTATGTTTTTAACAGAAACATGGTTAGACAGCAAGACTGGAAATGTGGTCCTTACTGAATCCACCCCATCAAATTTCACCTTTGTATCCAGAATGTGGGAAAACTAAAAGGGTGGTGGTGTGTGTGCCTTTCTTAGGGACAATATTCTTATCCAGAAAAAAAAAATCACTTGGGGAGTTTTCATCATTTGAGTATGTATCATTCAAAATGGAGTTTTAAGTTTTCTCCATCCATTTTATGTTGTTCTTTACAAACCACTCCAACAATGTCATGATTTTATTGAGTTTACTGAAATGCTTTCAGTTATCTGCACAGAATTTGAACAAATAGTCATATCAGGTGATTTTAATGTGCATGTGGATAATGTTTATGACAGAAATGTCAAAGAACTTTCTACTGTTCTTGATACTTTTGGTCTTTGTCAGCATGTTAATGAGCCGACCCATAACAGAGGTCACACTCTGGACCTGGTCATTACAAAGGTTGTTCATATTTCAGATGTAACTGTGATTGATGTTGCTCTGTCTGATCATTCTTGTGTCTTTTTCCATCTGTCCATGATTCCAAAAGTTACTGCTGGACCTGCAGCTGTTCAGAAGAGGCACATTAATGATAACACCAGGACACAATTTATGGAGGTAATCAGGTTTAAAAATACCTCATCATGTTGATGATTTGTTGAATTGTTATACTTCAAGTGTTTAAAATGTTATGGACGCCATTGCTCCTGTTAAGGTTAAAGTGATGAGAAAGAGGCAGAAGGCTTTGCGGAGCAATGCTCCTTCTGTTGGCACAGAAAAGGGAATGCCGAAAACTTGAAAGAAAATGGCGTAAATTGAAACTCTTAATTCATTATGAGGTATACAAAGAAAATCTGCATGTTTTCTATCAAACTTTGCAAGAAGCAAGAGGAAAAAACTGTCTCTAGCCTGAGTTGCTGCCTCGATGTTTTACCCACTACGTTTCTAAAATCAGTACTAAGCAGTTTGTTACCACAACTCACTGATATAGTCAATAATTATTTACAGTCTGGAACATTTCCAAGGGCCTTATAAACTGCTGTCATCAAGCCTCTCCTAAAAAAGAGCAGTCTTGATGCTACAGTGCTCAACAACTATCAGCCCATATCAAACCTGCCATTTTTAGAGAAAGTCATTGAAAAAGTTGTATATCAGCAACTTAATGACTTTCTATTACTTAACTGCTTTGATCCTTTTCAGTCAGGTTTTAGGCCCCTCACAGACTGAGACTGCACTTATCAAAGTCACAAATGACATCCGTCTGAACACTGACGCAGGTAAAGTCTCTGTCTTAGTTCTGTTGGACTTGAGTGCTGCGTTTGATACAGTGGAATGGATAGGTAGGCCTATCTCTGGAACTGCTCTTAAATGGTTTCAGTCCTATCTTGAAGAAGAGGAAGTACTTTGTGTCGTTTGGTAACTGTGTATCAGACCAAATGGCCCTGACATGTGGGGTTCCACAGGGGTCTATCTTAGGACCTCTATTTTTCAATCTTTACATGCTTCCTTTAGGCCAGTTAATACGCAGCTGTGATGTATCCTACCATAATTATGCAGATGACATTTCACTCACGGCAGGTGAAGATGGACCAATCCATTCACTGTGTCACTGCATCGAACAGATTTATGTGTGGATGCAGAATAATTTTCTCCAACTGAACAGAAACAAGACTGAACTAATTATCTTTGGGAACAGAAAAAAAGAGAAAGTGTCAGCAGTCACCTCGAGTCTCTTTCTCTAAAATCTAAAAACCAGGTTAGAAATCTAAGGTTCATCATGGACTCAGACTTGAATTTCCAGAGTCACATTAAGTAAATTACATTATCTGCGTTTTATCATCTTAAAAACATTTCCAGAGTCAAAGGGATAATGTCTCAACCAGACTTAGAGAAACTTATCCATGCTTTTATCTCCAGCAGGTTAGATTACTGTAACGGCCTGCTCACTGGTCTCTCAAAACGAGGGTTAAGACAGCTGCAGCTTATTCAGAACGTTGCTGCTCGGGTTCTAACTAACACCAGGAAGTACAACCACATCAGTCCAGTTTTAAAATCTCTGCACTGGCTTCCTGTTGCTCAGAGAATAGACTTTAAAACAGCACTGCTGGTTTACAAGTCTCTAAATGGTATAGCACCAGAATATATTTCTGAACTGCTGCTTATGAACTTCCTCGGACTCTGAAAACATCTGGGACAGGCCTCCTGCTCATGTCCAGAGTTAGAACTAAACAGGGTAAAGCAGCGTTTAAGTTTCATGCAGCAAAAACCTGGAACAACCTCCCAGATGAAGTAAAACAAGCCTCAACTTTAACAATGTTCAAGTGGATGTTAAAAACCTTCCTCTTTAGCTCTGCCTACACTACAACTTAAAGTGTTTTATTTTTTATTTTAATTTTTTTTTCTCCTTTTATAATGTTTTACATTTTTCTTATGTTAAGTCTAAATATTGTAAATTGTCTTTTATTTCTGTAAAGAATCCATATAGTGTAGAGTGATTGTGCTATATAAATAAACTTGCCTTGCCTTAAATATTTTATATATTTATATATGTAACTACATGTAAGTACATTCCGATTTGTATGTGTTTAGCTAGGATTTACAGTACTTTCTTGCAACATTGCGTCTGACCAGGAGGTCGCACTTTGCCATTTGCTACAAGTACGTGCACTTTGTTATTTATCCAGAAGATGGCAATCTCTGCTCAAACATAAAACGCATTTAATTGTTAGAAGACTAAAGACCATCTACTATATAATAATGTTGAACCTGATTTGCTGTTGATGTAAATCGGGGTTAGGCTGCTTTTGCCATCCTAGGCTCTAGAATAGCTCTCTCTCAGTGGGTAACATGGGCTCAAACAACATTCACTGAAGACCTAAATCCAACATTCCTGCTATTCCCCTCTTGACCTCCTCAGATCTCTAAGCAGTCAGTCAGGCCAAACCCAGAGTCAAACAAAATCCCAGAATATATTGGATTCTGAAGGAAAGGTCTTTTACTTTTCCAAATGCAGTCATGAATGACAGTAATCTGATCACAACTATATCTCTTAATTTTAACACACCTATGTTTACAGTGCTCAACAGATTTGTGGAATAAGGTCAAAAGCTTTTGCCATTATTTTTTTTGCTTTTGTCTTTATTTCTTGCTAATTCATTCTTATATATAAGTGTTTATCATTTTTCCACTCAAAGATGCAATGTCTTGATAATTAATGCAGTTATATGCTTCTCATGTAAACAGACTATACAGAATCTTTACTGTTGTAAACAGATTGAGCCTACCAACCAGCGGAGGTCTGTGTATCCATGGAGCAGGTGTTTTGAATTCCCCGAATGCAGTCCCTGTTATTGCACAATATATCCTGCTCAGTCCTTTTGGGAATACATTAACCCCCACTGACAGATCCACCTACTCAGTTTACCCATAGAGTGTAAGTAAACAACATATACAGAACATAGCTTGCGTCACAAATGGCACTTGAAGGCTTAAACATTTAGTTATTATTTTCCATCAGCGCTGATTATCCTATTGGAAATACTGATCATCAATAAAAAAGGCTGGAGCGGCCCCGATCCAATTTGTACATCTATTTTTAGATGTTTCTAGATTCGCAACGAAATAAATGGAGCAATATTTTTTTTGGCATATGAAAGTGGAGAAGTTATACTTTAATGTCACGCTTTCTACATGCCCCATACCGCCGTTCCTCTGAGGGTTTGCAAATGTCTAGCAAATACCGCGCACAGTAAAATCATTACGGACCACGGCTTCTCCAGGTCTTCTATAGCTTTGCCACGCACTATAATACCATTTACATATATAAATTTGTAAATTTGTAAATCTTGATATTTTCAATTAAAAAAAAGCTTTGACACGCACTCACAGCACTTCCTGCGAAGGAATATACGTTGTATACGAATATACCACACGTTGTGAGCATAAACTATTATATGATTGGTCGTGGACCCGAAGCCGGAAGTTGACGAATTTCGCGCGGGAAACTTTATTTTTTCTCATGGTACCAATGACTGTAGAAGGGCCCTTATACCGGCAATGCATGGTACTTACGACGCAGCAGACTTCTGCCGCTTTTCATTCTATATCTCACTCTTTTACAAACATCACACATACTTCAGACACTCAGCACACACGTTGCACTAAATTCTCACCCCATCACGAATAATTATGGATCCGCCAAAACACGGTGTAAATAATGGTACTACAGTACACCTTGTCCGAATCGGGTTTTTTATTCCTCGTCTGACCCGGATAGTGCCGACAGTTATGAATAAGTCCACTTCACTGAAGCAACAGATCCTTCTAATGACATGTAAGTATATATTTTAGGACATATTTTGAGTTTGAGTTGGAGAAAAGTAGCGCCAAATGCGCATCATTGTTTTATTGTTGTCGTGGGTAATACATCTAATAATACGTGTAACTTCATGTGTGTTGTGTTGAAAGTATATATAAGGCCACTGACAAAATTGTCAGTATTTTTTATATTCAACTGCACTTTATATATAAATCGCAGTCAGAGCAGGTCCAGACCCTACTCTTGAGATTTACTTTTACTGATAGTTTTCTCATTCAGATGCACTTCCTGGAGCTGGAAGAGCCAAGAGGAGCCTGATAGCGTACCACACCTCATGCCACATTTTCTCCCTAAAAGACAGCCAGGTGTGCAGCCACCTGTCACAATGTGACAGGTTTAACACACCTGATATTTACCTGAATCCACCGGTGTACATAAAGAAATGGAAGTCTTTTTTGGCATCATATTTTTAGGGCCCATAGATTACAACATTCTTAGATTTCGTTGTTGAGAAGACTTCTGCTGACATCTTTTTGAGTGAATAAAAATCTTTCATATCCAAGCAAATAAGCTAACCTTCTCATTTTAAAAACATGGATGTTGAATTTTTAAATTGAAAACAGCTAACGGTTCACATGTGGTCAGTCTGTGATGTGGGTAAAGACAATTTGTGAGAGCACACTATTCAGGAGTACACTGTTGCACTCAAATGACAAATACCAAAGACAGGGGGAGACTAATGTGGAAGAAGCTGATCCTGTCTGTCCAAGTCATGATTACCCAGGTCATTTTGTGAAAGCACATCCTAGAAAAAGAGCCAGACATAAAGACCTTTGGGTTCCTGTATTTGAAATGTAAATAAACACCACAGGCTCTGCAGCGTGGCGCAATAACCCCCTAAGGTCCCAAAAAACAAAGACACAAAGCACCAGGTTTTCTGCGTTTTAAAAAAATTGCAAAAAATAACAATACATCATCCATGTCTGCCTCAGTGGCTCCCAGAAGGAAACCCCTTGTATTTGGCCTCAACACTATAATCTGCTTTACTTGCTTTTGCCCTCTCTTGTTTTTTGTGTGTCCTCTTTCACAGAGATATATTGCTCAGGTGTTTTGGAAGTTTCTGTGCATAATTATGCTATTTGACTATGCCAAGGAAAATTAAGTATGTTCACTGGCGTTGTTAGAAACCCTGTAGCCTTAAAATAAAAAGCAACAATGGAACGAATAGATGTAATATTTTGAAGACACACAGTAGATTGTAGTTTGTAGATTGAAATTATGCATGGATGTAATATAGTGCCATTTGGCTGTTGGGCAAATCCCACTGATGGACAACGTTGTTCATCATTGAGTAGGCCTAGGCAACTCAGAGGCAACTCGGAGGCACAGTCATACATAGATACATCTATATAGTTCCCCTATTGTGACTTGATATACAGCCCAAGTAAACGGAACAAGATCAAATAGCTGGAGAAGGACTCAAAGAAGGAGAGACAAAAGATTAAAGAATGTCTTTTTTTGGATGCAGCAAAAACCTTAAAGGCATAATAGTTTTGTTTTGTTTTTTTTCTTTTACTTTGGGCTGTAAACAATCATAAATGACTAACAATTCTCTGGTTGTTTGGGCCAAAATGCAATCCTCTTACACTGACAAAAACAAATGACCCCCTAACATTTTTGATTATTGACATGAAAAAAATAAATAAAAACTGAGGATATAATTTATAACATAACACAGCCTATAACCACATTACATGTTTATTTATATGTGACACAAAAGTACCAATATGTGACAAAACTAAAGCCAAATAAGACACCTGGAAGACATACTGCAGTGGTAGGATTAACATAATACTGAGTTTACTCCAAAATGTACTCCATTTGTTTTCCTTTCCAAACCTTCTAATATCTTACAGCTCTTTGTTAATTTGAAGAGTAGGAAGTTGATTTGTTTGTGTACAAAACAATCCAAAGTATAAGTAGTTTGTATCAGTATTTGATTTTTTTTAAATACATTTTAAATGCATTAAAAATTGTCAATTTTCTGTGGAATAAATGGAGAGCATCTACATTTAGCACATTCTATTACACATACAATATACATTACGTTTTATTTTCATTCATTTTCTACCGTTTTGTCCCGATAGGGGTCGCAGATGACTGGAGCCTATCCCAGCAGCTTTGTGCCCTAGGCAGGGTACACACTGTACAATGGCAAGTTAGTCACAGGGCTGACATTTAGACATTGACAGACACCCATTCACTCTCACATTCATTCACTAGCGACACTTTAGAGTTGCCAATTGACCCGGAGAGAACCCACGGTATCACAGAGAAGACACGCAGACTCCTCGCAAAAAGAACGGAGTTGGCCGAGGATGTTTGAGTCTACTCATCCACCTACACCCCATGTTTTATTTACTGCATAAAAATTACTGAACAGTAGACTACTTAAAACATTATTTTGAGTCCAAAAAAAACCTTAAGAAAATGTTCACAAGCAGTTCAATTTAGTCACAAAAAATATATAAAGCTGACTCAAATGTTTGTTAAAACCTCTGAAGGTGTATTGTGACCTTTGGGTTTTTTGCAGAACAGCTCGTGCAAAGAAGTGCTGGTGGGCCACAAAGCTGTGATGAGAGTGTGATGGGTGATTGACTCTGGCGCTTTATTATCTAAAGGGGTGTGTTCAGCTCATCTGAGTGGGCTCAATTAATATAAATCTGTCCAGCGTGGGAATTTATGTCCCATAAGATTGAGTGTGTTGCTTTACTGGGCAGCATTTATTTTATGGGGCTGCAATGGTAAAGGACACAGTTTAAAAGAAAAAAAAAGTGGCTTGCAACATTCATCACACTATTATCAAAATTTTATACTTTATTTTTTTTAGCTTTTTGTTGAATAAACCTGTACCCTTGAGTTCAAAAGACCCTCCACAGTGCAGTTAGTGAACATTATGCTGGCCTGACCAATGCGTTGACAGAGAACCAGTTGCTAGGAGACACCACCTCCCTGCCCAGAGGATGTCTGCTCGCCCATTTTATGTGTGTGTTTGAGAATCAGTTCAGACCGCACATTCTCGCTGATGTCAGTTATAAATGGCCTTGAATGAACAATTATCTAAAACATTATTGAAAAGGAACATTCCAATGGGTGATTAAGTGAATAACTGAATTATGTAAAGTTCAATCAGTGAGTTCAATACAATTTGTGTAAAAGTGTACTTTTTTGTGAATAGAGCTGTAAATATAATGTTAACGTGTCTGTTAATGATGTTGTATGTGTTGTTTTGTCCCACATATTTTCCCTCAAGCTGTCTGCTGTCTTTGTGCTAAGATGTTGTCCTTCATCCCATTGTGAGTTATGTTTGTTTTTTTATAATCTGCCTGTGTAAACATCTCTACATAGCAACAGCTTGTTCTTTTTACAGACTGACAAAGTACAGTCCGCATGGTCTGAAGTAAACCTGTGTGTCTTTGGATAGAAGTAGGACATGCACAATCACTGTAGGTGAATGGTATCACCTTATTAAACCCTTTTATTGATTACTGCCCACTAAATTCTTTCGGATTTGAAGCACACACACACACACACACACACACACACACACAAACAAACACACATTTACACACACACACACACACACACACACAAACAAACACACATATACACACACACACACACACACACACACACACACACACACACACACACACACACACACACACACACACACACACACACAATGTTTTCTTGAAGCCCTAACCACAACAATCTCACTGACCCACTGTGCAGATCAAATGATGCCCCAGCAACATTAAAGTAAAACAACCCCAATAATTGATCTGGCAGCAGTCTGGGTTGTATTATTCTCACTTTATTCCCAGTGCACAGCTGTATCTTGATCACACTTGAGCTACTGTTTGGATGATGTGCAAACAGACAGTTTATGAAATATGCTGGTGATTTAGAGTTTTCAGTTCATAAAAAACATAGGGCATTGTTATCACATTTCATAAAAAAGATTAAATCACAGTATGGAGTGACAAAATATGAGACAAAGATTGCCTAACAGAAAAAATAGGTAACCTAGCAAAGTATGGATGCACATCTGACTGTACCAGATTTCTGAAGCAAGGTGTGTATTCCATGAAAATAGATTAGCATAAAATAATTACTAAGTGAATGCGGGGCTTCCTGTTTCAACCAAGAAAACAAAAATCATTTAGAGTATTTAAATATTAAAAGTTAGAAAATATTATTTTAGGTAAACTAAGTTAGCACTCACTTCTGCCTGTGTTTCTCAAATTCTATTACCACCAGCCCTCTCACAATAAGGTGGCCTTGATTACTTTGTACTGACTGACTGAAAAAAAAATGGAAATGCAAACCAGTTTGTATTTGAGGCATGTTAGTGAAGTATAATGAACGTGCAAGAAGAAAATCCTCTATAACTGCAAACTGGTTATGATCATAATCATAAACAGTCCTTGCCTCTCATCTCTGATCCGCTCTTAAATGTTGACAAGCAGCTACCATCCCGGATCAATAACACTGCAGTTTGAACTTTGCCTCACAGCTCGGCTTGATGGACACTCTGTCTGTCTCTCTGTCCATTTTCACTTTGTCAGTGTCAGTCGAGGGAATAAAGCCCATATACAGTAGGCCCGCAGGCTGACGAGAGATGCATCTGCAATCAATATGAGCTGTGAGAATGTTTTGATTATGAGAGAAATAATGAGAGTAACAGTAGGACCTAATATAGTCATCCTCTGTATATAATATAGTCATGGTTGTCACCTTGTCTTGAGGATTCTCCCCGAAGAGTAAGAATTTCTGAATGTGTTTGCCGACATAAAATAAATCTTTCCCACAAAAAAAATAAAAAATAAAAAAAATGCATGTTTAAGGAAAAAAATGACATTTTTTCTCTTTTGATTCTCCTCCAGCCCTTTCTATGTGGATAGCCCAACTGGACAACAGTCATGAATAAATCATGGGGCAGTAAAGCATAAAAGAAAAAAATGAAATGAGGACTCAAGGAGAATAGACTGTACAAGATCTGCCTCATTCTCTGTTTCTACTGTACAAAGCCTGAGTGTTTTGTGATCACCTGTTCAAATCTGTCTGTAATGCACACATCAAAGCAGGGGTCTAGTGAGTTGCCTTGTTCCTTGGCTGGGCTTTTAGAGGAAATATCACCCAACATCTTTTTTGACTTTTCAACAAGCTTCAATGCAGAGAGCCAAAGTACAGCGGCCACTTATTGATATTCTGCTTGTCTCTCGCTGCTGACCTTTGCTTCTCTTTGTGTTATTCTTTTGTTAATGAGGAGCCAGTCAATTACATCCCACTCCCAAAACCCTGTGTCTTCACAAGGTATTGTGAGACATTGTCTGTTTCAGAACAGCAATTGTAACTTAAGTAGCTTAATGTTGTATATGATACAAGTAAAACAGCTTTCAAGCAATTAATTGTAAATGTTCTGATGGGGCTATGTGAAGATTTGCCAAAGCAAAGAAAATTTATATACTTTGAACTTAAACGTAATATAAGCATTTAAACATGTGATTTCTAATTAAAATGGTCTAATTGATTTAATGGCATGACTTAAACCTAAACTTTTTATCAAGCTTTAATGTAATGTAATATATTTCTTAGTCTAGAGGAAGTCTAAATTTTTGAGCCTGCAATAAATATGTAATAGTTATTGGAATATGATAAATTTACATTTAATTGTTTATGGTCTGATCCATCTGAGAGCAATGGGCTGTCCTCATTGTTCAATTGCACAAGGAAAGATGAAGAAACTGGAATGAAAAGGGTGTATCCTGTGGTTTGGAGACTAAATTAAAAACAGGGAAATTAAATTCTGCAATAGTATGTGGCTGCTGTGACTGTGAGGCAAAAAGGGTCTTAGTTTGTGGATGTACTGAGAATATGTCAAATAATTTATTATTTACATTGTTACAGTCACAAGAAATGCACGTGTTGCAGTGATCTTAGAGCTGAAAGATAATTTGCAAACCCGGACAATGGTTAGGCTTTTAAAACACTACAAATGTAGAGGCCTTACATTAACACTCAGTGTTTATTATCTCTGAAAAGGAGACTATGATGACAAATGGTATTAGTATACTCATAAGGATTCTCATATGTCAGCTGAATAGATAAAGTGGCCTGGATTTCAATTGTCTTAGCTTTATTGAAACAAAAACTCAAAAAGTTCTCTGTGGATCTGTTGGCACTGACAACTGAGGGACACAGGGTTTTACATTGGCAAGTGACTGACAGCATCAAGTCCCAGGCAGCAACGTAAGCTCTGGGTCAGTAGGGATAGAGAGAATCACAGTTCAGAAAAAAGACATACAGCAGGCCTGACAGCTTCAGACAACAAATAAATCTGAAGCAAAACATATATAAACTGGTTTTAATGAACAAATGAGAAAATACCAGTTGTTTTTATTTACACTTCATAGAATATGAGTCTCTATAGAGCCAACATCAATAAGCAGAGACACGCTTGTGTGCTTTCTGCCACTACTTGTCTCCCTCAGAGGGGCTATCGCTCACATGTGGAGAATGGTTTTGTAAGCATGCATGAACAGAAAACTGCTGTACCCCCATTTCATGCATCAAAGCTTTGGCTAATTAGCCTTTCAGATTATCTCTAAACTTTTCCACTCTGCAAAAGACTTAATCAGTCTGCGTGGGTGTGTTCTTTATACTTCCGTCTACTGAATACAGTGTCCAATACTGCGCACACACGGTTGCAGGTCCATTGGAGAGAAATGGTTCCCTGGCAGCTGATTTGAGGAACGTCTTTCCTGGCATCACAGGTTAGTCATAATTATTAACTCATTTATTCTTGGTATTTATTCGTATACATTAGCCCTTTGGTTTATTTGATGCTCATTTTAATGTTTAATATGATGACTCACCTTTGATTACTTTTTAAAAAGGCAAACATACTGTAAGGATACTTTTTATATTAATCAAAAATATACCATCTTTAGCACTAGCCTAGCTCACCTCTTTTCTATTTGTAATGACTGGCAATACTCTTTTTAAATGATACTCCATTGATCAACCTGAGAAGTTGTATATTTGTTCTACCCCCACACAAGTGCATCTCAAAGGGGAAATACAAAGCTGCACCAGTCTAAATAACCAGCTCGAGCCTCCCGGGATCCTGTGTGTATCCTGCCCCTGCTACTGTTTGAATTATTTATATATACTGTCTATATGCCCTCTCTTCAGACCCAATACACAATTACGTATCTCCTAAAAAAAGATGACTCAATCAATAGCAGGCAGATTTAACTACAAATATGAAAATGATATAATAAGATGGAGGGAGTTCATCATTCTCCTGTTACATAGACATGACTGCAGGTGAGAACACAAGGCCCTTTAAACGAAGTCTCAGAAATAATAAGAAAGTATGACCGGATTTGTAATAAATGTTCAACCAGACCTCTAGCATATTTTGTGGTATGCATATGATTTTGTATAAAATGATCACCATACACTCGACTAAGTTTATTATCCTCAAAACTTTTGTGGAAACATGATTATCTTCACACAGACTACGTTTACCATTACTAAATAAAATGTTTTAAAGCCTAAAGCTGTCTTTATTCATATACGTTTTTATTTTAACATGCTTATATGTATTGATATTTGAAATTGTTTAAAGAAGAACTCTTAAAAAGGGATCAATATCTAACCTTTTTAGGCACAATGCACTTTGCAAGAAGATATAACTCATCATCACCCACATTTAAATCTTAGATACTTGTTTACATGCATCAGGTCCATGTATGTGTTTGCAGCAGAGTAGGTGTAGACAATGTCCACAGTGGTGGCTGAAAAGGAACATGGTGCTGTGTAAAGCACAAATAAACATTCAAAAAGACTGTTAATTCAGAAATGTAACTTATAGACAAATAAAAGATATATATATTTACACGCAACTATTATTTTGTGAGTCTTTGGTAGATGCTTTTCAGCCACAGACTAGTCTTTGTGGAAGTGGTATATTTGCTTTGATTAGTAATGTAGCAAACAAAGCAAGAACATGGACTGGACTCACTTCATGTTTATTCAGTCTAGGGTGTATCATCAGCTGGTTAGTTTCAAAAGGTGTGTGTTACCCTTGGTGTACAATCATGTACAAGGAAAGGAAAATGACAACAAATAAGCCTTATTTAATACTTTATAAGCTCATTGGTTGTGAAATATTTCTATCCCTGGAAAAATGAACAAAATGGTTTTACTCTTACAATGAATTTTAAGAGTGTCCAAGCAGACTGTGCAGAGTGTGTATGTGCGACCTAAGTGTGACTCATGCGCTGCAATCAACACTGTGTGTTTTTGAGGACACCATCTGTGTCTTTACGCCTTTAGAACCTCTATTTCTGAAATCTACGACATTGTGCAGTGAAGACGTTCTGAGGATATAGTGATTACGCATGTGGTCCCTTCCATCGTTGTGTTTATTTATTCAATTTTGTGGTGAACAGGTGGGGGGCAGTGTTTGGAAAGGGGGAAATGAAAACATGATTGCATCTGTACAGCTTGCTGTGGCCTTTGTGGGGTCATTCTCAGGGAGATTTTTGTCTATGGGGTGTGGTACATGTCTGTCAGTGAGCAGTGAAAGCCCAGGATGTGTGAGGCATGTGGAAGCAGGCCTCTATAGCACACCGCCTCTACCTTCTGGTTTCATTAGCAGCTGTCTGTCAGATAGGCCCACACACCACTGGATGGTTGCCTGGCAACTGGGACATTTCTTGGCCAATCAGGACCAGATGCAACATGGGTTCTCTCCCAGACATATAAGAGACACTCTGAGTTCTCATTCATTTCAATTAATTATGCTTCTGTGCCATTCACTTCCAGGGCAGAGCAAATAAGGGACGCCACCAACTTTTAGCCCTCCAACTTCTGCAATAACTGAGGCTATTCACATATTCCTGTGACATCAATAGAGGTCAAAGAAACATTCCTTAAAAGATGAACATTTGGGGCTTGAGGTACACCTCTCTGCAGCAATTTAATTTGAAGGAAATTTTTTCTTTTTAATTAAAAAAATAAAAAAATTCCTGAAGAACATTTACTGGAGGTAATGTCCCTGTGGATAACAAGCAAAAAGGATCCCTTGGTAAAATAACCCTGCCCTGTGTGAATTATTTATACATTTCCATATGATTACTATAACTGCAGTCTATCAAGTATAATACTATATAATTACAACATATTCATCCAACTGTACATGTGCTGTAAAGTTGTTATTTTCATACATAACACTATGAGTGTCAAGAATGTGTTGACAAGACAAAGAACATTGCAATCATACCAAACAAAGCCCCAATAGATGTGTTTGTGAGTGTTAAGGTTTGGCTCAGTGGACCCCAAAAAAACCTTTTATGAAACAAAAAAGCAGAGTGGAAGCAGAGTGTTGGCTGTAATGAGGAGGACCAGAGGTGAGCAGGTGAAGTAAAGACTGGAAAGTAACCTGGACAAAAGGAGAGAAGCAGACGAGATGAAAACTCATCAAGCATTGATCAATATCCTAAGCAAAAGAACAGCATTGTGCTACTAAACAGTACGGACATATCTGGCAGAGAAGTGGTGAGTGGACCAGTCTGGGTAGACTAATGAGCTGAATTGGCTGCAGGTGAGTCTCATCTGTCTCACAGGAGCTGAGCAGCCACACCCCCTGCTTCCACAAGCACAGCTGAAAAAGAAAAGGGGAGGAGAAACAACAACAACAAAAAAAAAAACATTACAGTGAGCACATTTCTCAGAACAGTGCAGCAAGTTTAAGCTAACCTAAGCTGTCCAAGACATTTTTAATTGATATAGCTGGTATTAATCTGTGAGTCATTCAGTATAGCCACAAGCCCATTCTGGCTGCTCATGGCACACTTAAACAAACAGTTGTGCTCATAAGTTTACATACCTTAGATTTTGTGATTGTTGTTAAGAGAATTAGCACTTTCTTTCACTCTTGGTTAGTGGTTAGGTGAAGCCATTAATTGTAAAACAACTGTGTTTACCTTTTTTTAAATCATTATGACAACTACGCAAATGACCCTGATCAAAAGTGTATATACCCTGGTGAATTTGTGTGTTTGTATAAAGGTCAGTGAGTGTCTGGGCTCCTGACAGACCCTTGCATTTTTCATCCAGTGTTGCACTGACATTTCTGTTTTCTGAGTCATGGGAAAAACAAAAGAATTGTTAAAGGATCTGCAGGAAAAAGTAATTGAACTGTATAAACAGGAAAGGGATATAAAAAAATATAAAAGAATTGACAATGCCAATCAGAATTGTTCAAGTGTTCCTAAGAAGTGGAAAAGGAAAAGGTCAGGTAGACCAATAAAGATTTCAGCCACAACTGCCTGGAAAATCATTTGGAACAAAAAACACACAAATAACTTCATCTGAAATACATGACTCTCTAAAAAAAGAGGTGTGTCTGTTTCAAGATGCACAATAAGGAGGACCTTGAAGAAAAATGGGCTGCATGGTCGAGTCGCCAGAAGAAAGCCTATACTACGCCAATGCCACAAACCACCCAGAGACAAGCCTCAAAACTTCTGAAACAAAGTCATTTGTAGTAATGAGACCAAAGTTGAACTTTTTGGACATAAACATTATATTTTGGAGAGGGGTCATTCCTAGTTTGAAACATGGAGGTGGATCGCTGATGTTTTAAGGATGTGTGAGCTACAATGGCACTGGGAAAGGTCAATGCAACATGTTATCAGAACATACTGGTGGAAAATTTGCACTCATCAGTCCGGATGCTGCGCATGGGACTTACTTGAACTTTACAACATGACATCGATCCAAAGCACAAGGGCAAGTTGAACTGTCACTTGCTACAGCAGCATAAAGTGAAGGTTCTGGACTGGTCATCCCAGTCTCCTGCAAGACAGCCCAATAATTTACAGGAACTGAAGTATTTTTGCCAAGAAGAATGAACAGTTTTACCATCTGATAAAATTAAGAGCCTCATTAACAACTACCACAAAAGACTTCAAGTTGTTATTGATGTTAAAAGTGGGGTATGTACACTTTTGATCAGGGTCATTTGGGTAGTTTCTGTTATTATGATTTAAACAAAATTGTTTAAAAAATAAATGGCTTCACCCAACCACTAACTATGATCTATGTGTAATCATGATCTATGTGTAATCATTTTTTTTCCCAAAAAAATTACAAATTCTGCGAGTGTATGTAATGTATGAGCACAACTGTATGTTATAGAAATTTTGTGTCACCAGCACAAAGTCTAATTGCTAGGGAAAAAAAGAAACAAAACCTCTGTCAGCTTAGGATCTGTGCACTCCTGCTAATATCCGCTGATAGCTGTGCTCTGTAAATGTATTTTTCTTCTGGAAATGAACCAGAGTTTGATGTGAAATCAACATATGGTATTTGGCATATAGAGAAAGAATTAAAGGTGACGTGATAGGCTTTGGGCCAGGGATGGTTTCAAAAAACATGTCAAAAGAAGAGGAAAATGTCAGACTTGATAATACAGTTTCTTTGATCTGGTACAAAACAACCTAGAAAAGCAGGGCAGCAGCATTTTCTCAGCAGTCGCCTGATACATATGGCTGTTTACATTAACATTTATTCATTAATTATTACCCATGGCCCAGTGTCCCTTCATCATCTCCTGCCAACATTTGCATCAGCATTTCTGCCATATTGCTTCTGTAGAGCGTATGTGTGTATTAATTGGCAAGAGGAACACAACTGCTTTGCTTCTGAGATCATTGAGTTTTTGATGTGAGATTTGTGTGCTCTAACTCTGCACGTGACAGAAGGCCATGACGACAAAAGGAAGGAACTCACTTCATGACATTCACACATTTAGTGTGTAAAACTATGAGGAGGTGGAGGATTCAAAAGGAACAGCGTCACAGACCTCTTTTCTTTTTATAGGTATC
This sequence comes from Neodontobutis hainanensis, assembly GCA_024349245.1. Taxonomy (NCBI): domain Eukaryota; kingdom Metazoa; phylum Chordata; class Actinopteri; order Gobiiformes; family Odontobutidae; genus Neodontobutis; species Neodontobutis hainanensis. The sequence goes on along the minus strand of JALDNG010000014.1, from coordinate 3,023,676 downwards.
TTTTTATAGAATCTTCTTGACGTCTTACAGTTTGATCAGTACCTTTTAGCTGGCATCAGTTGTAGCTTTGTAGCTATAGCAATTATTCAAATTCTGCCTAACATTGCCTGTCAAGCCTGCCACAATTTAAATAAAGCAAATATAAAATATATAAAATATATAAAGCAAACAGTTCAAACAGAAAATGTTAAATTTCCTGTGAATGCAAGAGCGTGTTTTTAACACTTAGCCATTAGTATAAATTTGCACTTGCTTGAGTGTCTACACAGTGTCTTCATTGAAGCTCTATGGCGGAGTATTTTTTTATCGAGAAGGGAGGCAGGGATTGTATGGGTAATTTATCAGACAAGAAGAGGACAACAAGGAGAAGTGAGCTGGGGCTGCAACACAGAATAAACACCTGAAAGCATTCCCCAGGTGGGATTTAGTGTGGATAAATGAAAAAAAAACAAAACAAAAAAAAAACACAAGACCCACTAACTAGTGCATAATGCACACTAATTAAACATATCAGACAGTGACAGGCTCCAGAAAGATAAATCCTCTAAGATGGATGTTTTCACTGAAATTAGGGTAATAGAGGCCTGTGAATGGAAAACAACAGCCCATATCTTTTAAAAATTGTTGAAAGATTTAAAGTGACAGGACAAAATAGCTGCTTTATTATTTAGCCTGTTGTCCACTATAAAAGGTATGTACGACATATACTGTACCAGATTCAGCACCACGGACAGAGGCAACACACTGTGTCCACCAGCACCTTCTGGTCTAAAGTCAACCCACAATGCACCTGGAGGTCAGCTGGTGAATGGTCAAAGTGCAATGACACTTATTAACACATGTGTAAATAAGTGTCTTCTTGTGTATGAGTCATTGTTGTCTTAAAGTGAATCAAAGAAAATCAGCTGACACAGAAACTTTAAAAAAGTTGCTCAATAATTGATGAGCACAGAAAGGGTGTTATTCTTCAAAGGACAAACTTGCCAGGGGATCCTTTATTATTTGGGGTTACTGGTCAAATTATAAGATTACCATTAATGTTGTCTAATTGTGCCCGTTAATATTCAAAGGATAACATTTTTGTGATCAGCTGTTTTTACTCTTTAACACTGGTAAAGCACTGTTTACAACATATGTTGTTTAAAACATGTTTGTTTTTTTGTTTTGTTTTTTTTATCCTAACCTTTCAAAATAACGGGTGAATTAATGCACAACAAGTGTCACAGAAACAGAGAAGAAATGAATCTTAGAGAACAGGATTTTTGTCGATTTACATAAGGAATTAATTTACAGTTCACCATTAATTTTGGACGCTGGCTCATTTTATCTTAGGTTGTCCATTGTGTGAAATAAAAAATACAATACAATTAGTCTTTTTGTCCCTTTGTTGGAAACATGTTGAATACATTGTAACTCTTCTACTTGATTTGTGAAGGTGCATTCTTACAGATGAGGCATCTCAGTGTGGGTTACTTGAAAATGAATGCCATCAATCAAGACCCTATCTACACATGGCATGTTGGGACGTCTCAACAGAAAGAAAAGGCTAAATTCAGCTTCTCTGTGGAATCCCATTTTGTGTTAGTCCATGCCAGTGAGACCATGTGTAGATAGTAGAATAAAGTGCACCTAAATGTTCACACTAGTGAATGGAAAATCCTGACCTTCCCACTTTAAAAACCAGAGGTGATTTTATTGGGACTTTACGTGTTATATGTAATTAGTTTGGTTTAAACACAAGATTATCTTTTTCAAATAAATTTAAACAGCAAAACGTTCAATAGCTTTTGATTTATGTTAGTGGTATTATATAGTTTGGATATATAGTAAATGATTTCCAGTAAAAGGAGGCAGAAATGCACAGCTGCAACTTTAAGAGTCCACACGCCTCCCCTCCGTCATCTCGTACAATGGTCTTTACCATCTCCGCTTATCACAGCACAATTTGGAACATGCGATAATATTTTACCCGGCGTGTGTGTGTGCGTGTGTGTGGAGCCCCGGAAATCCAATGTCATTGACTCGACGCGGCTAATTTACCATCCATTTTTACCTTTTTGTATTTTTTGTCTATTTGACCATGCCAGCGGCGTGGATTGGCCGCAGCTTTAGGATCCGATTCTCGGCGACGCTGCCTGTTTGCACTGAGACCTCCTAGGATTGTTCGCTTGATGGTATAGCTCACACAGACACTGCAGTTGTCATTGATCCGCTGCCAGAGCCGCGACTGAAGGAATATATAGTAAGTATGCCCACTGTTGCCTCTGGTATCGTAATGACCTACATTGCCCTTATTCCTTCAGGCTCAAGGTGATTTTACGCCGTGCCTTCTTCTCATCCTCAACTCTAAACCAGATGCTGGCTGAGCTGCACCGTTTTGGTGTGGACGCGCGTATAACCAGTTCATTTGGTTGACATTGTGGTATTGTGCAGGGGAAAAGGGACACAAATGTACCGGCTGTCACGGTGAAATTAAAGGGGGCGGATTGCAGACTGACTGGAGAGGCATGGCATGATGTAATGCACTTGAGACAATAGCCAAGGATTCTCCTCAATTACCATTTCTGAGAGGAGATGGGTGTAAAGGCGCCGCAGCCAGACCTCCTCTTCGCAGTGTAGGTGTATCTGTGGCTAATAACTGTTAAAGAGGAGCTGTCACGAGGGAACCAGTTGCCCCTCAGATAAAAATAAAAATAAAAATAAAGAAATATTATTACAGGTTAATATAAAGATGTAAAGAGGTAGACAGCATGACAGTGGCTCAATTGGTGCTAATCATCCACTTCTGCAACCCTTTAGAACACAAAAGCACTTGTAGCTGTGATATGATGGGCTATTAAGAGAGGCACATTTAGGTGTTGGCTAGTAAGACAAGGTAATGACTAGAGGAGAAGCTTTGGTCTCACTCTGATTGTGTAAATCAATTTTGAATGACAGTAAGATCATTTTATATATTATTACATTTATTATCTTGCTGATGCAGAGAAAACTACAATTGTAGGAGCTACCTGTAGCAGTAACTATAGTAGTTCAACATCATAGTGTGGGGCATCTGTTACAACACCACGTTTAAAATAAATGAAATAAAAATCAGTTCAATTATAGTGTATTAGTTACCAACAAAGTTTAAATCTGTTACAACCTGTTCTTTATTGCATTCTGTTCACCTCGATCTGTGCTCTTATTCAATCTCTATTGATTGATGCTTTTCGTGACCTTGCTGCAGGGGACTGAGGGTGATGTTAGAGGCTGTCCTTTCATGCTTTCATCTGCACATACATAAACCTATTTTCAGATGAAAACACAGCCAATGACCACACACTGGCACATATCTTAATGGCTCCCTCCTTTTTTCTCCTTTGTCACAGATGCTCACAGGAATAGATCAAATGCACACAGAGACAAATTGAAACACACATATTATACATATTGACTTGATGCACAGACTCTGCAGTCTACTTCTCCCTAATAGCAGCAGGCTAGATGAAACTTAGCTCATTCAGTTCAGTCTCTGTCTCATTCTTGTAGGATATCAATGAAAGCAACAAACATGCTGTGGACATGTTTAGAATATATAGACTTTTTCACAATAATCAGGACAAAGGTGGTGTTTTATTTTTTTATTATTATTTTAATTTCCAAGCAACAGTTGTTACTAGTCTACAAGTGGGGCTGGAGTAACCCAGAATGATGTGTCTTTTACTAATTCAAAAGTTTAGTTTGCCTTTTTATTTAGCGTCATTATTACTCTGACTGCTACAAGGCAGCACATCATAGTTTGTCTTGCCAAGCATGTGAGCTAACTCTGTACTTTTTGTAATATTGTATAAATCTGTGGTGATTCTTAAATTGAATCCACTTGAATAGTTGTTTTTTGGCAGGCTGTTCTTTGGTTGTCAGAAGTCTCTGGGACAGGCTGACATATGAATGGGATTTCTCAGCACTACCAGTGTATGATACCATCTGGTCTGTTCCATTCAGAAAAATGCTGTGTCACTCTTTTACCACCTGTCAGTTTGATATAGATGCCAATGTGGGAAAGAGCTGTTGTTTCCTTTATGATTTAAGCATATACATCAATTAGAAGTGGCTTTTGCTGTAGTCAGCTACCTTGGCCATTACTCTGACAGTTATATAATGCATTGTGATCAAAACAAATTGCAGCCTTGCTTGTGTCAGGCCATGAAGCATTGTATGTTAATGTAATGTGTTAATGTAATGTCCTGTAATAATGTTTGAAAAGTTGACCACTAAAAGATTAGGTCCTTAATGAGCTTTTTATTTAACACATTACTAAACAGCAATCTAAGTGTCTAATAGGTTATGTATCCCATGTTTGTTATAACAAAGCTTTAAACATGTCATTAAATTTGTTTTGTGTCTTTAAAGGCCACTCAACAAGCATGTAGCTTATCTTCAAAGCCACAGAGTACTAGTCTGTCCTCTGCATGCTCCACACGTTCTGGCACTGCACGTTTTGATGTTTCCCAGGTGGTGAATAGTGCTGAATGAGCCTCACTTGGCTATGTGCTGCTCATGCTGCAGATGCTTTGTGTGGTAGGCTACTCCTTATCTATACACTCAATTGTCTGTATTAATGAGATTAACTAAAGAGATTCAGGGAAGGAGCTGCAGCTTGCTGATTCTGTTCCCAGATGAGATGGCCATAAACATTTGCATAAGTAGTGCATGTGTAATTGTTTCTCTTTATCATATATGTGTCTGAATGTTTCAGTGATTCAGTTTTAAGTACTTTATTTTACTGTTAACTTATGCCAGAGTTTCGAACTTGTGTATTTAATGTTGCTCTGACAGCTTGTGCACATTTGATGATTAACTAGACTGTGTGTAAGTACATGTTCACCTTCACCATGATTTGTATTTTCTATTTTACATGAAAATGTGCTGACATCATTTCCGGTCAGTTCTCTGGTCAGGCTTTTTGTCTCATAGCAACTTTGCTCCACAACTAGAGTGTGGAGCCAGGTGTTTGGGACAGAACTCATGAGGAAGGATTTTTAAGACTGATTAGAAAAACTTTCACTGCTTTTACTGAATAATTTATTGATAGGCATATGGCATGGGTAGAAAAGCCCAATGATCCCTACTTATCTATGTGCATTTTGACTGCATCTGTGGCCCAGAGTTTGTTCAGCTGAGCATGATCTTCTCCTGTTATCCCTGCATAATTTCATCCTCACATTTAACATCACAACCAGCTGCACTACATTTTGTTGTTTATTCAGTCTTTTTTTTATTTATGCAAATAATTATCCATTTGTTTTGATGAAACAAAAATTTTCAATGTGTAATTATCATACATCGTTTTAGGCTAAAGCCCAGTAAAAATGGTTTGGGATTCAATATTATTTCTACTTCTTCTTCTGTGGCTGTTTTGTTGCATGGAGTATATATCCATACAGCTTTATTAGCTTGTGACTGTGAATATGCATTTTTATTTAGGATTCTTAGATTTAGATTTAGATTTTCTATACATTAGTTATTGAGTCTTATAACTAATGTAAAGCAAACTGAATTACAGAATATGGTTATAATTATTTGTTAATTAATTATTTTTACCGGATCATTCTTAAATTCAACAACAACAAATGCACTCAAATGTTTATGTACAGACACAAGTCAAAGGAAAATGACATATGTCATTAAAAAATGATTAATAAATATACCTGTATATAATTGATGGTATATTGTAGAACCCCTCATCTCTCAGTCTGAGGATAAGCATTTTCTCCAGGAGAGGACTGGCTTGTAACATTAGTGCATGTCCAGCCAAGCTGCATGCGGGCTCGGTTTCTCAGGTCTAAACGGCAGCGGATGGTGACTGAATGTTGAACTGAGGGGAGTCTGGCCGGAAGCCTGAGCAAGATATGGGAGACCCCAGTTTACTGCCAGTACATGCTGTGACACACAGACCTGCCATTATATCCCACCTAAAGGAGGGCAAGTGTGTCTGAAATGTCTAATAATCAATCTGTCCAGGATTAACAATGAGGTTTATGTCCACAGTAGAGTGCAAAAATGTGCAATTAGCCTCTATTTCAGCTTTGTCTCTTGTCAAATATTGGCTCACACTTCGCTGTGTGTGTCTGGATTTTAAATGTAGACATCCTAATCTTGTATTTCCAAACACTAAAAACGTTTATCAGTCTTCAGTATTACAGGGCTTTTGCAGTTAGCATAGTAAATCTAACACTAAAAACAGACATCTGCCGAAGTCACAACAGCTGAGTACCTTTAGTAAAGATGCTAGCATTCATTCAAACCAGTTTCTTTTAGATTATAGAAAATAATATATATAGGTTATAGAATATGGAAACCTTTACCTATTGAAAACAGCTGTGTTCTTGAAATATTGACATGAATGATTGTAAAAACAAAACATTTTATGTAAGAAGGACAGATATGTGTTGTTCTTCATTCTGTCTAGAAACACTTCTTGGTCAGATCTTTGATGATTAACATTTAAAATATGTATTGTGTTGCAAAGGCACTAGGTATTATTTGACTGCTACTTTACATATTATCACAGAAATAGCTTTAAACCTAAGGGCTGATTAGTATTTTCTCACCTCAGTTACGCCAAAGATCTTTCTGTTTTTGCTATCCATAGTCTTGTAGCTTTCAGCATCAGCTCATGACTGTGACATTTGATGTTCCAAATCTTCATCTCAGAGTAACCCTAGGATGATTCCTGAGGCTTTTGCAATTCCCAGGGGATGAAGAAATGTCTCCACATAACCACTATAGCATAAATATGGTGTATTATGCAACTCAATCTGGGCTGGCCCATTAAACAGCACAAGCGTAAAATCTAGGGCATGACGCCCAGCCTCCCAAGACGTCTCTGCAGCTTTAAAACGCTGGGGTGATGCCGTAGTGAGCGCCAACCATGCCAGCCCCAGTCATTAGCTCCATTGCTGGTGTACAAACAATAATACTGGATATTATCACAGCAGTACAATAGTAGACTAAGTCATGATTACAATTTTCTAAAGCAATCTTTTTCTCTTTCTGTGTTTGATTTAATACTATCTAATCACATATGTAGTTCATACATCTGATAAACCAAATGTCATTTATTGGTTTATTTTCATAGTTATTTAAGTGTCTGGGGTATATTAATCTGTTTTCTTTCCTCCCTACAGAGCCAAGATGATGTGCGAGGTGATGCCCACCATCAGTGAGGACACAGCTCTGAGCCAGCGTGGCTCCCAGAGCAGTGCCTCTGACCCAGACTCCCATTTTGAACAACTGATGGTCAATATGCTAGATGAGAGGGACCGGCTTCTGGACACTCTGAGAGAGACTCAGGAGAGCCTTGGACTGGCCCAGCAGCACCTTCAGGATGTCATCTATGACCGGGATTCACTGCAGCGCCAGCTCAGCTCAGCTTTGCCACAGGTGAGTCACTGCTTTGCTCACTTTTGTCAACTGGAGGAAATTATTATCGGTTTGTGACTTCATACATTCTATGTATATATTGTTTTGCCCATGATACATTTACTTCATGTGTCTGTGTGTCAACTAATGCACTGTATTTGTTGAAAAAATATCATGTGTAATCCTGTGACATGAGTTGAATAGGTATATTGTAAAATATAAATTTATTGCTGCATTTATAAGCAATACAGTTTCTGCAGTAAGTAGAGATTAGCACTTTCGAGTCAGTAATTCTAATCACATGCTCTGTTTCCAAAAAGAAGGAGGTTTGCTGTGGGAAATTAAATACTTTGTTTGCAGGCAGTATTGTGCAGGCGACACACTGTGTCCCCATTAGCTTTGGTGTGATCTCTCAATCAACCTTCAATGTAATGTTTCAACTGCCTTTAGTCATTACTTAGTTATATCTGTATCATTTGATCTGTATTTTGCTCTGTCAGGTCCCTTGGTTTTCAGAAATGCAGAGTCAACACACATAATACTTTTTTCCACTGATACAGAGGCTTTTACCAGACTGGTATTATGCTTAGGTCCTGATATCTTTAATTTTACTGTTGTGTTTAGCATGTACGCTTCTCTGTTTTTCTTCAGAGGTCAGAGCTTTGCCACCTGCCTTGACCCTTCATCTGTAGTGACATTTTTCCATTTCTGGTCAGCTCTACACTGCAACTCAAACACAGCTCAAAACACATTTTTAAGCATGATAAGTTGGTGCTAGGTTTAGTACATGTACAAAAGATTGAATTGGACTTTCACTGTTAAGCAGTGAAAGCAATCATTTTAACTTTAAAATTCTGACTGCATCAGAGCTCTGCCCACTTACCTTCAAATAAAAACCGTCTATGTGAAATAGCTGGTGTTAATGTTGGCACAGAGGAACCTTTTGGTGTTTTCCTAGTTGTATTTTAGATGTGTAAACAGAGTGCAGGTCAGCAGTGCTCTCACTTCCACACTCCATCCAGACAGGATTTAAGATAGCGGTGTATTGATCATTGCTAAGGTATGCTGTAATTACAGGGGAAACTGTTCCAGACTACTGCACACAGCAGATAACTGGTCATTTGTTTGACCACTAATATAAATGCTCCCACTTAGATGAATGATATGTTTTTATTATTCTTTAAGTCTGCACCTGCTTCAACAACCAGGGCATCTGTGTTGCCTCTGGTAAAGTATGTCTATTTATTTTCTTTTTTTAAGAGGAGCCAAGTCTCTAACAATTTCAAACCTACTGGTCAGAAAATATTTCTTCTAACTTTTCTAACAAATGTTTGCAATTTAAAATTGTCCGGGGGACAGAACGATCAACTCAAAAGGCAATGACATAAAGAAACTAAAACGACTGTTGAATGGGCCTCCTCTTGCTTGCAGCATTTCAGTCTTTCTGTTGCGTGAAAAGGAAGCCTTTGGGCTCTAGCAGTCAGCCAGTAAGCCAGTCAGCTGGTCTTCTGCACCAGAGCAGCACATGATTCTCCATGATTACCATTATTGTTTGTGCCCCAGTTCACACTGACTGCAGGCTGCAAGTACATTTTGTGTAGAAAGGAGGGAGAAGTAGAGACACCAGTGGTTAGCAGCCAGGCCTCTTAGTATCAGACAGTAATAAATTAAAACATTTATCTTCCACATGTGTCTGCTGATTTGTAGTGGTACAATTTGGTCACTTGACCCTGTGCTTGTGTTTGTTTTAAATGTAAAACTTTACTGATTTGTGTTATAGTAATGCAACATTTGTGTCCAGAGGCTGTGAAAAATGGAAAGCACTGTGAAAGCCTTGTTTTTTCTTAACTCTTTCTACCTTTAATCTTGTCAAAAAGGACAGAGCCACCATCGGGCTCCTTGGCACACACTGTACACATTAATGGCTCTGACAGAAGCTGATCAATACACATGTAAGGTTAGGACCTGATTTGGGAGACAGAACCAGCTCACCCCTGAATGAATCAACACTTCTTGTACAACCTCTAAAAGTTAAAAGCAAACTGGTCGTTGTCTACAGCGGGTTTGTCTGGAGAAGCAGGATGAAGAGTGTAGTGGTTCTGTTCAGACAGCCAAGGTGACTAGACAGTGCAGAAGGATCTCCTGCAGATGTAATTATCTCTCTAATGAACAGCACAGTAGGGCACTAGAGTGCTGTAAACTCAGGAAGTTGTGAGAACCGTAGATCAGTCGAACAAGGAGGCAGCTGCTCTTGTTTAGTGTTAACATCTTGTGAAGCTGTAGCTGTATCTGCTATGCTCATTAAGCTGTAGCTATGATTAGGCCTGAGTTTGGACTCCTTTCAACTGTTGTTAGGTTAACTTTTACATCTATAATCGAAATATTCACAAAGATTACAATTCTAGTTGAAACTGTTCTAGTTGAAACTGGTTATATGATGGATATGCTAAAGTTGACTTGGGTCTACTGGAAATGTTATCAAGTGAGTAAAAGAAGGAAGACTTACATAAACACCTAGTGCTTGACACTGCAATGAGTTCAGAATCATCTAATAGTTGCAACAACAGTCTATTATAGATCTTCCTTGAGCTTAAAAGTAATTACTCAACCTCAGCTGACCGCCAAGTGGATGTAAAATGAAATATTTGCTATAGCTTAAGCTCACAATTGCTTGGTATACGTTTTTAATCTAGTTTTTACTTCATGTCAGATCAAATTTTCAAGGGCAAATGCTTTCATGTCTGATTCGACTTTGTATTACATTCAAGAAGCAGAAAGCCACAAAGACGTGAGTTGAAGTTTGGAATTACATTTAGATTAGGGAGAGACTCTACGGGACATTATGACAGTTCTATAGTTTAGTCGCTTCATTTTCGTTTTCTTTGTGGTACCATCAGAATGTTTTGAAGATAAACCCATGTAGGTTTTGTCAGCGTAGCTTCTGTTGAAGGATGAGCAGCTGAGCACAGATCCAAAGATAAAGGGTTATTTTCCTGTTGGATCATCACCAGTGCAGACATGTGTGTGAGGTTTTCTCAGAATGAGCCCGCAATTATTACATTTTCCCATTAGTTTGCTATACCCCAAAACATAAGTAAACATAAAAAGCCATGGTGATCTCTTCAGCAAAATGCTACTTTTGTACTTGATTTATATATACTTTACCAACAATCATTTTGTTTTATTTGAGTTTAATATAAGAACCTAGTGTGCAGATAAGAACATTCATCCATTAATCACAAATATGTACAATTGATAATGCTGTGCTTTCATGCTTATGCCTGTCTGGAAGTTGTCAGATCTTTTCTTTAGTATATTTCAGAAACATTCCTAATATTGTTTTTAATGGCAGTGTTAAGACAGACACACACTGTCATCTTCTGCTGGAAGTGTGCACTCTGTGGGGGAGGGATGGGAAAGGGTAGGAGATTTTGCATCACTAACTTATGACTCAGACCCTGTGGCGAAAATGCAGAAAATCCTCAAATCTAGGTCCACATCCTTTCCTAATAAATACCCAATGTACACTCTCTCACACATTTGCACTGGCTTTGAATGTATTAAAGGTCAGGTGGTCGCTTTGGGAAGTACTTAAGTGAGGAGACCGCAATGAGGTTTTTTTTGGAGCTTTGCAGACGTGGAAATGTAATTTTTCATCCAAGATCTACTACATTTTTTATTAGTTTGCCTCAACAGTTTGTGATTTGACATATTTTCATTACAGAATGTGTAGGCTGATAAGTAAATAACATGTATAACAAAATGAGTGTTAGTCATGACTCCTTACATGCTACAAGAAAGTACACAGTCTCTGGAATGGACCGCTCTCATGGCCCAGCAGCTGGTCTCCATTAATGGACACCTTTTAGACAAAAATAGAGCATGATGTCACTGGCTTTTGGCGACTACTGATAATCTTGTTCAAGGACTCTTAACAGCAGCAATACGTTAAAGTCACATGATGCTTGGTTTGCTTCATTACCTCTCTGTCTTTAATTGATTATACAATAAATTATGATTAGGAATTGTTTTTGTATTTATTACTTATACATCCTGCACACATTATTCCCATTAAATAACATATTTTGTTTTTTATAATTTGGTCTATAATTGTTTTACTAATGTTATTTAATATGTATAAAGGCTGTAATGACTTCAATGAAGCCAGAGCAGCAAACAAAAGTATTGTAATATGTTTTTTTTCACTGAGCCTTAACACAATAATGCCTTGTGCCTAGTGGAAAACATTAGAAAACATCATATACAATTTTTATTTAATAACTTTGACAAGGAGAATATAAAGAGTCTCTCAGGGCTTGTGCCTTTGTGTCTTCAAAAGTGTTTTTTTCTAATCTGTCTGCACTGTATAAAACATAGAGTATATGGCATCTTCTTGGTTCCCTGCAGGGAGTCCTCCACAGCCCACTGATGTGATTCAGGTATCGTGCTGGACCATATGTCCGCTCTGTGCTAACAGTACACATCACAGCATCTCACTTTCCAATGACACTCTTCTTCCAGGTAAAAAAGTGGAGGAGCCAAATCCTGCCAAGGGCACAGCTGCAGGGTGCTGTAGAGTGTGGCTTACATTAGACATAGTTCTGCAGCTGTTTAAAATAAACTCTGTTGCAAAAGATGATGCCTCCCAATAATGCATTAGGCATTATATCTTTGGAAATGTAGTGTACTTTTTTAGCCTTTCTTTGGCAAACACAGTGTCGATAGACAGGAAACGGGGTGAGAGGAGAATGATGCCAAGCAACTGGACAGAAATCAAATGAGGGTCTTTTGCAAATGCCTTATGTGCTTTACCAGGTGAGCCACCGAGGCACCTTGCATTATTTTACAATAACTAGATAATATAGTTTATAAAGAACTTTATAAAGTATATGAAGTTATGCACAAATGGAGAAAGTAATTAGATCTGTGCATTAAGATATAAAACAAATTACTTGGTGAATTACTGTGAGCCGCAGAGAACTGGTAATAAGCATATGTCAAGATGGAGTGATGGCTTTATTTAGCCATGGGTAAAACTGTGGTCTGCAGGTGGCAGCAGCTAATTTTCATCTATTGTTAGCTGACTGGCCTGATTTTGTTAACAGCATTTTGTGGCCTCATGTTGCAATGTAATCATAGGGTGGCTTTCAAAAGACAGGGCAGGCACTCCCACCGCTCACACAGCTGCTGGTTTTTCAAGAGCTGAGAGCAGTCATCTGCTTGCTTCTGGCTTCCCACTGCTGAACATGCTGCAGACGTATTCAGGAGGGTACACTACATCCTTTTACATGTCTTAAAAACACACCCACACAAAACCCATAGATTAAAAGAATGAATAAGCAAATAAAATCAAGAATTACCCTATTGTTATTGCTGTCTGTTTATTAAAAGATTGGTTGCACACAAGAAATAAACAGTGTTTTGGTCTTAGAAAATCAGAAGGTGAAATGTTAAATCATTTTAAATCTAAAAAGAAAAAGACTGTGGTTTGTGGAAAGGAGCTTACAGTCAATCGCTGTATCTGATGTGAACAAAGACCGCTACAGCTACTAACTTGTAGTCGTAGTTGTAGATGCATGAATTTAACATTTGTGCCTTTTTTCTGAAAATCAAATGGTGTTAACTGTGTATTCTACTGATCTGAACATTGTTTAAAGGCCCATAAGTTTGTGAAGTTAGTGCTGTGTTTTTAAAGGAAGTGAAATCGTTCATAACTGAACTCTGCTAACCAAATTACACAGACTGCCTCACAGTATCACAAAATTATGTCAGTGTTTTCAACAAAGAGCTGTTTGAGCCAGACCACTAGACTCTTCTGTCTAACTCTGTGACAGTCATTGCACAGCTACTGCATGTGAGCATCACAGGTTTTATGCTTTATGAAAAGCCTTAAAATAGGACATGTGGCTTTAGGGGACTCCAATCTTGAGTTTATAATAATCTAAAATGAATATAGATTAGCAACAGCTCTTAATAATCTGCTCCCTTTGGCAGCCTCTTGCTGCTAAATGACTATTATAGCTATAATTAGCGCATTAATTGACCAGCAAACCTTCTTTATAATTGACATCATTAGTTGCATTATTCACTCAGGCTCATATTATGCACTAAATGTTTGCACATAAGTGGACCCTTGTTTATTAAGGTTTCTGTGAAGATTAAGTGATAAGACAAAGTTGTACTAGATAATCCATGCTCAATAGATCTGACCAAAAACATAGTTTATATTCTTTATACTTTTCTGAAAAGGTCCTAGTCATACCTTTTTAGCCAAAATTACTTTTTTTTTCAAGATTGAGACATAACATAATCCAGATGGTCTTTTGGGAAGACTTATTGTGTTTTCATCTTGTATTGAAAATGATGTGCAGTTATTAAAAAACATATTTCTGTAGCTGGCATGCTTGTCTATATTTGGACATCACAGAGACAACACTAACATTTTTTGTTAAAAAGTAACTTAAATCATTGAAGCACGCTGGAAGAATCATTTGTTAGAAATGAAAGTGGAAATGTTGGGGAATATAATAACAGAGGTATAAAGACTTTAAACATGAGTGAAACAGACACTGGGCTCAGAGGTAAAACAGGATGCAATGTTTTGTGCAGAAATAATACTCTTATGCTTCATGATGAGACATTGACTGTCATGCTGTTAACAGCCCTTTAATCTTCTCCCAGTTTGACTACTGTATAGTTCTGTGTTATTATGTGCTGGAAAAATATGACTGAGAATCATTGTCAAACAATTGGTTTTGGTTTTGGTGTAGTCTTGGCAAATTGATGCTATTCCTAGATTTAATAATATTTGCCTAATTGTGATAGCTCTTTTTGAGCTTCTAGAAGTATAGGATTTTTTTTTAGGATCTAGTAATCTGTGCAAAACATTTACATTTGTAGATTTTTACTTACTTGCTGTTTACATGTTTGTATGTTAGTTGTTAACCTGACTCTGTCAGTGAGCTCCACAGAACATAGTCTGTTCCACAGAACCATCTGGGAGGGCTCCCATTGAAAGCAAAAGGGCAGGTACTTTATATGAATACCTGGTTGGTGATCAGAATAAATAACTGCAGTTATCCAATTAGAGCAGCATCTTCCAACCTAAAAGACATACACCCTGTCAGTGCTGCCACATCATTGGACACAACAAGCCGGACAGGGCTCCTTCACTCAGTTGATGGCTGAGATCTGACTTAACCTTTACCTGTATATGAACCCCAGACATTAAAGCATAATGCAATAGTCACTGCTTTTTAGTATTAAACCCAAAGGGGTAGAAAAGTGAAAATATCAAAGCTTGTATAGTGAGAAAAGACAGGCAAGAGTGAGGCAGCACTATTCTCAGTATTCTTCAACAAGAGAGAAATGTGACACACAGCTCCATGACTGACAGCTCCAGTCCTGCTTTGCAAAGTAGGTCGCAGCCAACTAGCCCCTCTAAAGACAGTGAGGCTATGTCTGCTTTGCAAAGGAGGAATACACACTAGTCCTCCTCTTACTCACATTTTCTTTACAAAATGAAAATCACTGAATAGTTTTAGGGGCATCTTAGGGCCAGTAGAATTAAAACTCTTAAATATTTGCAGAAAAGTGCATTGGTCTCATCAAATGGGTTGGGTAAATGTTTAAAAATAGCAGTCACTGCTTTGAACTGACATTTCAACATGCTTTGAAAATATTTTTTAGTGATCATTTATTTATTTATTTATTTATAAGTCTATTTATGGAGTAAATTGTAAAATATGCTTTTTTTCTTGTTTCATTGATTGACTAATTGTAAGGTGTGCTTACTGTATTATGGTTTTGATGTCCTACTGTAATGTAAGGGGCATGAACAGATTTGGGTGGGTGCAAGAGGTTCTGGGTTTCTGTGGGGATGAAAGCCAGGAGGGAGTTGAAAGAAGCTAAACCGACCTACAGCCATACTTATGGACTATAACCGTCATATCAAATTGTAATGAACTTGTTTCTTGAGTGGTTGGGCTCAGAGGCTGACATTTTCTCTACTACTTTATAGATTTAGGCATAATCTAAATGTTCAGAGCGGTGTGTTAAATAATCATTGTAATAACAAATGGTTAGAAATGGTGTTGTCCTATTCAGGCACAACTGGGAGGGAAGTTGAGCCTTGGTCACACAATCAACACATGATCAAATCTGTGATGAATGTTCTGACAAAAAAGTGATTCACTACAGTTTTCACAGTTGTGGAAAAACTAAATAGACTAAACACGACAAAATTGCTGAATGAAAGGTCAATCTTCTCACTGGAGAAGAGAGGCAGTCAGGAACAGTGTTTGGATAAAAGATGATAAAGAAGGTTCAGGTTCTGACTTGGCAGTGGCTGCTCAGTAGGCATTACAAGGAAACACAACAAACAACTTTAGAGAATACCTTGAATTTTAAATGAGACTAATATGTAGGTGTAGGAGTCAATATTAGCCCTACCCGATCAGTAAATTACACCTTGTTGATTGTATTAAAGCTGCCTTACCCTCAATAAAATGCTTCCGTCACGGTGCCTAACACACCCCTTACACCTCAACAATATCATAGCAATCTTATCTGCTTTTATTTAAGAAAAAAACAAAAAAAGCCAATTTGCCACTGTAAACCCCTAAGACACATGGGGGCCCTTCCTCACCATGGGTTTATAGAAACAGCGGTACCCTGCATCAGTACAACTCTTGTTCACCAATTTAAAAGTCAGCCCAGTCACAGAAGACTGGCAGTAGAAGATACAACACAATAGTGCATTTCCCCAGGCCCAGAGATGAAGCTCATCTATAAACTAAAACTGTGCCATTGCTTTGGCCAAGAATACTGAACTGAACACGACAATTCTGAAAATAAAGTGCACATTTTTATTCAAAAAGATGACATTCTTGTTGTAATACTGAGCCCCTGTCAAAGCCTGAATATGTTCAGTGGCACTAAAGCCACAGGAGAAAGCATTCCTTCTAATCCCGGCTGTGATCTGTGAGAGCCCACCTCAAAATGACAATTATCAGATTGAAATTACTAACCTTACTTTAACTAACGTCTATACAAATCTATACATGTCAATGTTTGCATCAAAGTTAAACTAATTAAGTACAATATCAAGCTGTATATTTAGTGTTCTTTAAACATAAATAAAAGTGCATGAGGCGCCTCTCTGTTAAACAGTGTACTCTAATGTTCTCATCAGACTAGAAGCACTAAACTAGAGCTCTTCATGAGGCCACACCCTCTGATTGTGACAATATCACGCTCTTGTTATCAATGTCTATATATAAAAATGTTCACGGTATTTGTTTCCCAGTAAGCCTAATTCAGCTCTGTAGAAACTACAGCAAAGATCAGACTTGTATAGAGCCTGAATAGCATAAGGCACATTGTAGATATTATTAATATCTGTGTGTGTGTATAAACAGTACAGACTCCAGTGAGTCCTGTCTGTGTCACTAACTCTGCTGCTCAGTGGCTACTTTTGACTCTCACAAACAGACTACTATTTAGTTCAGCATGAGCTTAGCTTCATTTTGAGGCGCTATTAGATTAGTATGGTGCTATAAAACACCACTACTCAAAGGGATGGACAGAATTCAGTTTCCTACCGCTGGTCTGGTACTGTTCTCTGGGCTGCACCGCCGTCACTGAGCCCGCAGAGAACAAACACAGAAGCTTCAACATGCATTAGGGAGTTTTCTCATCTGTAGTAATGAATAGTTCCTCCAGCACACAGAAAAAGTAAAGTAAAGTAACATATTGTTATTAAGACTAAATTATGCCATTTTAAAACAGTTAAGTTGAGTAATGAATTAGAGTTACAAATGTTTAAAAATAGGCCACATTCACTCAAGATGCTTCTCCTGGTAAAAAAAAGAGGTTCCAATTTAGGAGGTGGGGGTATATTTTCCCGTGTTCATCCACAAATTTAGCACTGTCGCCAGTGTTGGGTCTGTCAATTCAACAAATGTTGGATCTGTTAGGAGCCCCCTACAGGCCACGGGGCCCTAAGCATATCAAACTTGTGTTCGGAACTTACCTTAAGTTAAGTTTGGTGTTAGACTATGCAATACTTTAATAACCATTTCCTTTGTATTTTCGGCAGCCACTGATTTAATGTTGACAAGCTGGTGAGAACCCGTTTTCCACAAATACAAAAAACACATGTGCCCTGTACTACATATTGTTCAAATACTTTCATGTATTCATTTATTTTACAATACTATTCAAGAAATGTGTTTCTGCATTGAGCGTTTTATGTATATAATGTTGTAATGACCCAGCATGCCCCCTTTCTGTCCTGTTCCTGCTTTCTCCCTTTCACCTTACCGTAAGCACTTTTTTCTGTCACATGCAGCCACACAGTGCATCTGTGCGTCTCTGCTGCTTACATTTTACAACTGTCCCTGGCTTTTGTCCCATATTTTCATCACTATTGTTAGCTATGTGTACATAATCACACAGCGTTCTCACATAACATCAAACGTTTAAGTGCAGTACAGACATGACCACAAATGTTTTATAACTGATCACACATATGGACATTATTTCCTGTTGTTGTAGAAGTTTGACCTCCCTCTGTTTTTTTAAGGCCTAGCTGTGGGGGGCTTGTGCGGACTGACATAAACCACACTATAACACGGACAGACACTGGTTTATGCTGTGATTGGATGAGCGTGTGTCCCTGGCCCAGCTCTGCAGTTTCCCTAGAGCTGCTTGCCAAGAAGTGATGTCACCCTCTCTGTTTCAACACATCTCATCTCTTTCTTTAACAAGGCCACAGCACAATGCACTGGGAAGCCTTTGTCTTTGCTCTGTCACACACTGCTGTAACTGCCTGGCCTCAGCATCACTGTGCTTACACATCTGGCCTTATGTGGTCAGTATTTCCTTTCTTTATTATAAAATTGTGACAGGCCCCAAATGATTTGTATTTCCCCAAGACACTGAGAAGAGAGTAAATCTTCCAGCTCTTACATATTTTACTGCCACTTGTAGTGGGAAATCCTTAATCTGTTAAAACTGCTGCTGAAAACCAAAGGTCAAGAAATATTATATTAGTAAGCTACTAAGGCTGCAAATAGCTCTCATAGACAGTCACCAATGATACTCGTGATACTGTCATGAGGTCTCTTAAGTTTGTTATCTGTTTAAAAGCAGATTACCGTTTTTCATAATTGCTAAAATACTAAATGTCATTCTCTGAACCTAATGGTCAGTAAATCCATTTGTTACTGTAATGCTGCAAGAATCTAAATGTGCATTTCAAGATTCTTTAATAATAGTCTTTTTAATCAAATGTAAGCATTCATTATAAAATACATGTATTTTAAAATGTAACACGTAAAATAGTAATATCCACAATTGTTTTCTTCCATTATTATTTTTATTTTTCAATTATAGTAATGTGTTTTTTGTTTTTCCTCGGAGTGTATGCCTTACAATAACAGTGGCATTTAAATAACATATGTGAAGCACTATTTCTGAAGAGGCTGGAGGAAGAAGAGAATAATAAGAGGTGATGAGAGAGAAGTGAGCTAATCTAGAGAGATTAATGACTGTCGTTAACATTCATATAGTGACGTACTATAACCAACAATTATCTGTGCAACATACCACTTATTGAAATAGAATCATTGCACCTGCCCTGGGCAATTATTGCAATAAATACATAAATAAATAATACAACTGGTCATATATAAAATACAGTTTCTCGTTATTGCTTAAGCATGGTTATTGAAACTAGGAGTTGGGTTGGTAAAACTTTGCACAGAAATTGTCATCCCGTGTCATCCGACCTCTTTTGAACAGCATCCCAGGTGTGAGACAGTCCCGGTTTACCCTCTTCTCTGTTAATAAGAAACTAATAGGAAAGACCAAATGAGCATCTTTGGCCTAGGAACAAAAAGGTCATTCAGTTCTGACTGATGACAAGCGTGTTTTAGATTTTGCAAACTCAGCATGAAGTTTTGTACTAAAGGTGTGATGCTGAAAATGCTGCAGATGCTCAAATTGTTAAATGTGTGCATTAGAGTGTAAACAACTGTAAAAAAAAAACTGACTACACCAAACACACGCGTAAATAAAATAAAAAGTAGGAAAACACTATAATAATTTGCTAAACCAAGTCCCCATTTTCTAAAAAGCGTCAAAAGTCAAAAATTCTCACACAGCAAACTTACAATTTAAAACAAGAATATAGCTGAGGAGTTTGGGAGCTGCGTGACAAACAGTCTACTGCCTGAAAGGTGAATTAAGTTTGTGCTCTTCTTCCGCTGGGTGACTGTCCTCTCTATCTCTTTCCATTTCTCATTCTGTCCCTGTGGACAAAATGCTCTTTTCAGCAACCACTATAAGCACTTACACTAGACACATTTAGGATGAGAGAGGGTCAGAAGTTCAAACTTTATTGTGATTGAAGGAAAAGAAGAACACATGTCAAGAAATGCTCTATATTTTTATATTATAAATGCATTCTTTTAACTTTATCAAGATTTCAGCCTCACTCCTTGCTTTTGCTGCGCTTACATCATTGTGCAACTGCTGACCATATTAAGTGTGCATGTGTGCTTAACATTTAGGATTAGAGGAAAAGCAGAGACACATTCAGAATTAGTTACAAATCAGTGTGTGAGAAGCTTGAGCTGGAGGAGAACATAGGACTGTGTTGGTTTGGTTCTACGGGGAGAGCATATATATATATATTCTTAATTTATGTAAGTGTGTAAGCTAATTATTAATAATAAACAGTAGGTCTGTTTTCAAATGAATATGTGGCATTTCTCTTTCTTGCTGTCTCAGTTCCCGGCTTTATGGCTTTGGTACTCTTTCTGCATGCTCACCAGGGAAATGATATTGCTTATGCTTTATATTCTCAGCTATGTGAGCATTCATTTTTTGAGATACAGCTTTTAAATCAAAAGCTCATGCTACTAAATGCTTCTTATTTAAAGACTCATTAATGTGATCATCCATTATATATGATTACAGTGTGTCTGATTAATTACCATGCACAGGTTTGATTTTGAAGGTTAGGTCAGTCCACTGCGTGAGCTCACTAAGCCCTGTAGAGCCTTTAATTTAGGAAAATGATGCATGCATCAAGCTTGGCTCTCTAAGCATGAAGTGTGGAAGTCTTAACTTTTCCACCCAATCTTCCTGAAAGTGCAGCTTTACTCTTTTAAATCCACAGAGTTGTGTCACAGACTGAAGGTGAGCTGCTTGTACAGCCAGCCACAATGCTGAAAAGACAGAGCTGCTTAACTTTCTTCTGGAGCAACAGGGCTTTAGTCATTTAACTTTTTTTTGCCTAGTGAGATCCAATAGCAGATGGAAAATAAAAATTTAAACATGGTGGAAGGTGTTCAAGTCATCAGGACCTGAAGCTTCCTGCAGGATATTTTTCTGTGCTACACAAAAGCAGGAGCTGTAAAATGTCACACAGCTAAAGGTCATTCCTTACTTTATTAGTGCCCAGAGGGCAAAACAAGGCTGTGTGTTGTGACTTAACAGGTTACAGGGGTTACGGTGAGCCAAGAACTGTGTCAGGCTGAGAATGGGAAGTAAATGTACGTGTAATATATGGTTCTCGAGGTGGACAAACTGGACTAAACAGTGGGTTATTTGTGAAATAAACATCTTTAAATATATTCAGCCTCCTCTGGTAATAATGAAACGCCCTGTGTTTTTAAGCAACATTAAAAGTAATGCTTTCTTGGAAACAATTTACAAATTGTATGCTTCAGTTGATGCTTTATTCTAATAGGTCACTTAAGTCAAGCTGCAGCATTTTGTTTTGGACAAAATATTTATTTCATAATGCATTGTGTACAATTTCAACTAAGACAATTTTCAATGTTATTTTTTCTTATTCTGCCATCTCATGGATAAATAAAGAATCACAGTCAACATGGTTTATAGAGGAGTTACCCTGCATACGGTAATAATAACATAATAATGAGCTTTATGATGCAAACCGTGCTCATCCAGCCTAGGCCTTCACACTCTGGTCAAAGTTGTCAATTCTTTATAATTGATTGTTTGGTTTGTGCTTTTGTGTTTGCTGCTTCAGAGCAGATCTCAGTTTGGTGCTCTGTGCTGTTTAAATGGAAAAGCCCTCTCTGAACAGAGGGGGTGGCCTCAGATTAATGTTGCCTAGTGTTTATAACAGTGTTTTGAAACCTAAATCAAAACACTCGAACATCTACAACACCTGACTGGAGCAGTGTCACTAACGACTCACCTGAGCCTTTAACAATAACGAATAGCTAACGACTATGAGACCAGGACAGCCTGGTCCATCAGGTTTAGTTTCAGGTCAAACTCCTCCCTCTAGAGATAAAGCTCAGCTCTCTTAACAGTTAATCTCAGAATTGATAAAGTCTCTCGGAATTAGAGACAAAATGTCTTCACCTGGAAAACCTGGGTTCCGATTTGCTTTTGCTTTAATCTTATGTTGATAAAACTATTTATTTTTTTTGTCAAAGACTGAAAGCAGGCAGAGGAGGAGCGAAAGGAGCTCTCTCACCTGTTAGAGTCTAATGAGCAGATTACTTCCACAGCTTTTGTAAATCTGAGGTAGGCCTTTGCTATCTGAGCACGCTACTCAAATCCTAGTCCAGGCTTTTGTCTTGTCCAAACTGGATTACTGCAATGCTCTTCTGGCTGGACTCCCTGCTGCACAACCAAACCTCTACAGCTGATCCAGAAAGCAGCAACAGGAGTGGTCTTTAATGAACCGAAGAGAGCACACATAACTCCTCTTCATTAGGTTACACTGGCTCCCGGTTGACGCCTGCACCAAGTTCAAAGCTATTCTCTTGGCCTTCAAGACCACCACTGGTTCTGCACCCTCATATCTTCACTCACTGATACAGACCTATATGTTCCCTGCGCACTGCTAATGAACAATGTCTAGTTTGGTAGAATGATCTACCTGGTCAGCTATCTCTATTTTATTTTTATTTTTTATTGCTAAAAATATCTCCATCCTTAGTTTGTATACAGTGTCTGTGAAGGTTCACAGTCACCCAGGTAATCTTGAAGAAAAGGTTAAAGCAAAAGTATCTAGACTCAGTTTTCAAAGTGAAGCCATTTCGTCTCTGATTCCAAGAGACTTTATCAATTCTGTGCTGGGCTTTAACAGACTAGTTTTTAATGCACTTATGTTATGCATTTTGCCACCTTGTGTTGTTGTAATTGCTTTCCTTGTTTTTAAAGCCTGAGTGGAGCAGTGTGAGTGTGGCTCAGGAGTAAACTATCATCCCACAATGTAAAACATTTAGTATTGTTTTAACAACATATAAAATGCTTCAAAATACAGAAAAGTAAGGGAGGACTATAAAGTAGTTGTAGTAGTAGAAGAGAGAAGTCAAAGGACAATGAGTAAAAGAATGTCAATGTGCAAGCTTATATTTTAATTCTCCTGTTTAAAACTGAAATAAAACATAATTTTTTGTAAATAAAATTAGGACCTTGGTATCTTCTAGTAATCCTAAGCACCAGACATGTGACTGTGAACCAATCTCTGACTGGTTAGTTTCCACCAGTTCCCACAGAAACACTGGATTTGTTTTGGCCACTGAAGGCCTAACCAATGAGAGCAACTCTACCCCCACAAGGCTACTGAATATGATTGGACAACTGTACAGGACAGTAACCCTTTCATGTCTGGAGCAATTTTGACAGAGGCCTAAAGTAAGGTCATAAAAATACAAAAGAATTATTTGAATAAAGAAAGAAAAGTATATAAAATATAAAATATATACTGTATATATTTTATATATACTGTATATATTTTATATACTGTATATATAAAATATATACAGTATGCAGTATAATGTTTTATAACATTTAAAAAGTTAGGCCTACTCTGAAGGCGTTGAAATCTCTGACGATTCCCCTCTTTATAAATGTATGTATTTGTGTTTTGACAGATTATATTATCTGGACATTTATTACAATAAACAAAGTAAAACTAAGCAAATTGTAATAAATCAAGGAAGTTGTATAAATGTGGTAAAAAGAAGTAGAAATGCATCCCATTTCTGTTTTTTTTTTTATTTTTACTTTATTTATTTATTGAAATTCAGATTGCTGTGTGGGTTGAATACGCTGCCATTTAATACTACATTTGTTGACCAGCAGATGGCGCTGTGGATCAGTCTACCCGTTCTCTCAGCACCTGTTTCCAGCTTAAGCAGTAATATTCCCCGCAGAGTTTCTACACGTTCTTCACATATCTCTTCCAATATCTGCCAACACGTCTCAAGCAGTCATTAGACTAATCTATTGATCTTAGCAAAGTGATTCTGAAGCTGTGAGAATTTTGGAGTCAATTTTCTCTTGACACCTCCCTCACCAGAATATGAATTGGCTCTTCAGAAAAGGGTGAATCAAAGCTATAAATTTAAAAGTCATTTGTGTCAGTGGACTGCTGCAGACTTTAAATGGACTTTATCAGATTAAAGCAGCCCCTAGTGTCAATGCAAATGAAAACAAATGGTTATGTACGATGTGCATCCCCTTTGGGCTGCACTATGTTTCCTGCTACAGTGTTGTTGCACAGCTTTGGTCATACACAAGTGTAGTAAACCTATGTTGTGATTATGGTTGCAATGCCCAATAAAAGTATAAAATGGAGGTGAGTGCTTGGATCCATGACAGCCAAAAGACTATAGATGATGGATGGTGTCTTTGTGAACAGTGTCTATTGTATAAGCATAACATCCATTCATTACCTGCATTGATGAAAAGTCTATAAAGAAGCAGCTGTCTTTGTGTGATGTGATAAACAAAACATTCTGCATACGTTTCCTTTCTTTTTCTATAGGAGTTTAACCTTATTACCATTCCCTCTCTCTTGAATTGCTTAATGAGTCAGAGAGCAAAAAGCAATTCAGAAATAATGTTTTGTTTCCCAAAAACAAGGTTATCTGTAAGCAACAGCAGAATGCTTCTTGTGACTGGATGCGGTAATGAGAAAGTTATGAGATTGTTCCATCCCTTGCTCTGCTGGAGAAGACTGATGAGCCTGAACTTGCAAATAAAGTAAAAACAATCAGGAGAGTGGGTGGGCACACACACACACATACATAAAACAGAATGTGCTTCTTGATGATTGATAGTGTCCATATCCATTTTATTGCAGTTGTATATGTTTTCTCCTTTAGTTCCCACCTTGAAACGAAAGCCTTGGTTTCAGAGAGATGCTCCACTGAAGAATTCTCCACTGTTTGTACATCATCCAGCCCTCAATGTGATACACAAGAAAGCAGAGTCATTTTATATCAGTAGCACCCTGTATTTGTCATTACTTTCTTACAACTGTAAGTGATAGTGCAACAGTTTGCAACTGTCTGATGCTATTAAGTGTGGCTTACATTATTCACAGAACTGTAAGTGTCAACTCTGCAAGAATTGCTACAAGTATTTTATTGATGTCTCTTTAACATTTAACCTTTTTGAAATGTAGCCTTATGCTAAAGTACATAACATAACTTTGTTTAAACTGCTTAACATATTGTTTTTGGTTTAGTTTTTTGTTTTTTTCTGTATTCCAAACAAAAAAGAAACCATAGTTATTTTTACATTTCTCTTGTTGCTAGGCAGCTAAAAATGGCTTCATGTGACACACTAATGATCGTGGTGCCACTGGCAACAATAATATGTAGGCATCACTCATTGTATGACTTTAATAATCATATTTTGAGTCATAAATAGTATCTTCAAGTAGGACTTTTTTCTCCAACACTTAGAAGTCGCATCCAGTTTCATAAACATTTGCAGCGGATACATTTGTTAATACTGTATATATTCATTCATTCATTAATTATTTTCTGTTTAGTTCCATTAGTCATCTGTGTCTAGTTGTAGATGTTTGATTTTGTTTGTAAAGTCCTGTGAGCTGATGATAAGGTGATGTGAGTGGCCTACCAATGGAGCCAAAATGGTGGCCAGGTGTTTGGCTCCATTGTTGGTAACTGAATCTGTGCTGCTTACTAAGGGTCGTAGTGGAATTTCTTCTTTGTGTATTTTGGGTAAGCCGCAGATACATGGAGTGGTGTTAGCTTCTCTAGCCTCTGCAGACAGTCAATGACCTTCTTATTGTAACCCTTTGATGGATCTCTTCTCAGTGTCTTATAGGTGGTGGGGTCACTGAGTAGATACTGGACTCGTAGTCACCTGTGTTCAGGATCAGTTCTGCCTAATTTCCAGACAATTTGTTGTTCCTTATGGCTGATTCTGTCGCTGTAATGAGGTCTACAGTAGGGATGTGCCTAGGAACAAATGAGAAATTATGCCTTTTTCAAGGACCTCATTTACAAAAGTGTTTTTGAAACCTAAATCAAAACAGTTTCACTCTAGAACAACATCAACACCTGAATGGAACAGTGACACTAACAACTCACCTGAGCCGTTAACAACTTTGGAATCAGCAGTCACACTGCCCTTTCATAGCTAACTCTTCAAGATGACCGGGATGACTGAAAACCTTTACAGACTTATTCCTGTATGATTAGTTCATTAGTGCATTTGTTTATTTATCTTTCAAAATACAATCCTAAATTTGATCCAAAATGTAACCTCTGCTCTTCTGGTTTACACCCCTGCTTGCAGGTCAAATGTTCAAAATTTTATTTTCACCCTTGTGTTGTCACTGGGTCTTTTATTGTAGAGAACAATAAGACATCTGATTCTGTCAGCCAATATGTGTCAACACAAGCATTCCTGAAAATGATTGGCACTTCATGTTCTTGAATCAGCATGTTTTTTCAGAAGTGCTGAGCACCACAGCTTATGTGATGAGAGCAGTCAAGCCCTCATGTTTGTGATACATGGGTTGGGGATGATTGAAAACCCTCTCCTTGCTTTGGGTTTGATTACTTTTCCTGCAGAGTCTCAAAGTGCATTTAAGGCTCCACTGTATGTGTGTTATTAGTGTAGCAAACAAAAACCATCGGTGGATGGTAGTGCTTGGAGCGCTAAAAATACACCCATATGGATTTCTGACCAGAGAGGGAAATGTTGACAGACAGAAGCTAAAAAGTCTGTAAAGTTATGAACCGAGAAAGAAGAGATGAGAGTTAACTTGGAAGGATCATATGTTCCAAGTCAGAATCATTTTGTGTCACTTTAGAAAAAGCTTAATACTTCCTTAAACCTTATTACAATACTTTGTGGATTCTGAACTTTCTCTTTACAAACTGAATATAGGTTCTCCTTTTAGGGCACAGCTATTTTTCCCATTGACTAGCTACAAGGTACCTATACATTGCCTCCAATATGTTTAGTATGGAGTTTCTTGAGCTTCACTGTCAGAGTGAGGTTATATACATTTATTCACACAAGAACAGGCTGCACAAGACAGTTTCCACTACTGCTGTCTATCTTTTGACTGCCAGTGCTGTTTTTCTGTTGAAGCTATGAAAGGAGGGAACCTTTTCAGATCTGTTGGGACTATTTCTACAAATCCTGCAAAATCATAGTTCTTAACACAACTGCTGTGTTATTATAATCTGTTTGCTTAGTCATTAAAAGAAATGATAGCAAAAACAAAACATAAATATAACTAATGTGTAATGAGCAAACATCTCTCATAGAACCCCATATAAGGACCTTGAGTAAGGGCACCACCATACTGCAATATACCTCCGTCCACCAGAGGGCAGGCTCCAAAAGCAGAAATATAAGGAAAAATCCAATGGCGACTTTAGAAGTGTAAAAATCATGTTTACAGCCTGGTACAAAGGATGGTTCTGGTCTCTAGAGCTAAGTTTATACTACATGACAACTCTTGGGGATCTGGTTGATTAACACGTTCATGCTGAAAACTATTGTTTTACTATGCGATAACAGCAGAAAAGCCTGAATGTAACCAACATTTTATTGATCTGTGTTGAGGCCAATATTGGTGAATGGGGGAACAATGACCCTGTGCTATCCACTATATATAAAGTTGTGGGTAATGAGTAAAATTGAGCCACAAACTGAACAAAAGATCTTGGAATTTGATTCAGCATGCACAGCAAAAAGAAAAGACCCAATTAGGCAGTGGCAGCTCTGCAAATGGAGGGTGTCAGTGTCAAAAAGCCACGAGGAAGCCCCTGGCTCTAGACACGGCTATAAAACAGCAAGGTGCATAAAAAATTAAAACTGCAAGATTTTTCACTAAACATTTCAAACAGCCAAGTCTCGTTTTTTCCTATTCAACAATATTGACATGGGCATGTCCTTTTTTTGAGTGGCTTAAGTGTGAATGAAATGTCTGTCTTTGTATAATCTACCTGGAGAATAAGCAGATTTTTTTTAGTTCTTTATGCTGACAGTGAAGCTCTTTGGGGAATGCAATAATACATAGCTTTCTACAGAACATGACAACATGACTTCTGCTTCTAAAAGGACTATGTCTCCAGTCAGCTTGTTAAGAGAATGTGTGTGCCAGCCATAATGACAAGACTGTATGCTAATCCTAACATGCCAACCACTCCCCTGAGTGTCCCCAATACAGTCCCAGAGTGATTTTTATATCATATACACCAGTATATAACCAGTTCACACAGGAATAACTGCCACGTGAGCTATACTCAAACGGCTTTCCATAAGCTGTGCCTTTTACCATAATATTAAACATTAGCAAGTTTTATGACATCATTAATAGCATATATCTTCAGATTAACTTACTTTAACATATGTATTTGAGTATTGTGTTTTTTACTTGCAATTCAATGTATTTTTAGAAGCTATGTAAGCATACAACAATTATGATTAAGACGTTAACCACTTATTAGTTCTTTTAGTATTGTTCCACACTGATTTGTGCACATTAAACCACTCTCTAGTCTTTCTTGTTTGCTGCTCATTTGCTTGTGCAGTACAGATGTTGTCCCACTGTTCTTTAAACAAAGAAAAGTGTGATCAGCAAATATATATATATATATGTAATATGCTGATCACACTTTTTATTTGTTATTTACAGTTTATATATATTGTGCCATTATTGCTACAGATCTCTGTGTTTTACAGATATTGACTTTGCAGCTGAGATAAGAACAGCTTTTCTTTCCTACCAAAATTATATTGGTCTACATCATTAAAGCTGACATATGTAATATCTGACGTTACAGACACCAGAGATAAATAATACCACTTGATCAAACAACGTTTTACCCACAGAGCAGTGTGACTAATGGACACAGTAGGTGTCTTCTTTGATAGTGGCGGGGGTATAGATCTTCATGAACATAAGACAGCATATATACTAGACACAGAACAAAAATGTAAATGCAACACTATTATTTTTGTCCCCTTTTTTATGAGCTGAACTCAAAGGTCCTAGACTTTCTCTATGAACACAAAAGGCCTATTTCTCTCAAATATTTTTTCAAATGTGTCCAAATCTGTGTTAGTGTGCACTTTTCCTTTGTCGAGATAATCCATCCACCCCACAAGTGTGGCATATCAGGTTCTCTACTATACACCATGTCCATTTTTTTTTTTTTTTTTACATCTATCACACTCAGATCAAAATTTGATTAGCTGTTAATTTGTGCAACAAAAGCTTCTGTAATGAATGTTTTTTTCACCGGTACTGGCCTATTGACTAAGATTTTCAGTGATGCTCTGGCAGCTGTGCAGAAAGACTGAGTGGCATTGCTCATAGAGGATTGAGAGCTTCAGCCAATGAGCTTGTAGACGGCTAAGCCATGCCCACTGAACATCTGTACAAATACGTCAGAGTCAATCAAGCTGTACACAGACCAGTCCCTTTATGTGAGTGATGTAGGCCCTGCACAGCTCCACATACACAAACACTAGCAGTGTATGACAGAAAATAATAAAGGACACAAGGAGGAAAACATTATTTTGACTTGTATTTAAAACACTGACTCACCAGTGTTACTACTATTGCCTTAAAATACAAGACAGGACGAGCCTTCTGGTTTGACTGATCTGAACCAAGCAAACACTCATGGCCCCATCTGTAGGCAGCAGACCAGGGCCAGCGTGGCTAATCGGGAGATTCTGGAGATTTCCCGATGTGCCGGGTCACAATGACAGCCGGCCTGGCTAGGTGGCTATCATTGAGTGAGGCGGCTCACTGTTTTAACTTTTAACAGTCGCTTTCGCTGGCACTCTGCCTTTCTCTTTAGCTCTGTCGTTGGTCAGGTTTTAGTTCTAGTTATTACAGGAATATGTCTGGGTTATTCCTTATTAATTCCTGGATTTGACCTGTTTTAGTCTTGTCCATGGGCAGTCCTCATTCAGTTCTGGCTTAATCCTGCCTTAGTACTTGCAGGCTTGGTTTAAAACAATGTTATTGCTGAATAAATCCTGCTTATGTCTTGTTTTAGAAATAGTCAATAGACTTAATATTGGTTTTACATTTTTATTGGTCTGTAATACATGTTCTGTCCAATTCCAATTTCGTTTTAACAATTGCCACAGCCACATGATTATATAGTATATACTGTATATAGTATTGTACAACTAGACTTTAATCCAAGTCAAATATATATTTTTGCTTATATATACTCACACATTATTGTCTTGTTAACTTTCAAGACTGGCATTTTGACAAATAATATTTTGAATGAAAAAATAGTTCCTTGAAAATAATCCTTAAAACAGTCAAATGTCTTTGCCATTAGCTGTAACAGCAGTGAGCAGTAAGTGTGGTCTTATTGCAGAACATCAGCATATAATTATTTCTCTACATAAAAACCAAGGCTGGTCTGAGCCATATGTCCCAGGCTGAAAATGAGTCCCACACCGGGCCTGCAGCAGACCACGAGGCACAACACATCATGCATTACCCTGTTAAAATATTTTGCAGCTTTATCCGCTATTATCATATATTGAATTAGTCTGGTATTTATTCATGTGAGATAAAGTTAATGCCTGGTATTATACTATCATATGAATGTGTGGAGCATCTTTTTCCAGTGCTGGTAAATATTCATATTAAGGTCAAGAGTGCCCTCTCAAATGCAGTTCCCTGCAATGTCAAGTGCAGATATTTGAATAATACCTTTTGTCAAATCTTCTAAGGTACAAGGTTGGCACAAAGTTCATCTCCCTCAGCTTCTAAATATGACTCAAGGCAAACTTTACTTTCAATTTAAAATTTTATTTGACATGAAATAAATGTTTTCCTGAGAACTGTCATCAACCCGGACAGCACATGTGGATTACTTTGAGCCACTGGACGAGAGAAACGATTGAGAGACATGTCATTGCTGTCTAGAGGTTTGTACTAAAGGAAGTGCTTTGGCCAATACAAATCTGTAAATAAGAGCTGATTTCAGTCAATAGTCTTTCCTTGGATTGGTCGCCTCACTTCCTAGTCTACAAGACCTAAAGTGAAACAGAAAAAAAGTCATTAGAGGCTCTGCATGGAAACATGGTGGGCCTGGCTGGTTTAATGCAGAGTGGGTGAAAAGGTTTCAATTACCTGAAGCACAGCAAAAAACATAGATTTGTTGAGAAACAGAAAACCACCTTTCAGCTTGTAAAAGAGAATATTATTGACTAGTTGATGTTCACAGTGAAGCTGAAGAAGTAATAAGATTGGATGTGTGTGTTTGTGAAGCATAATTTTTCTGCCCTCTTTTAAGTCACTCCTCTTTTTTATCTTGTGTTTTTAGTTTAGTTTTTTCTTTACTCTATTAGACTAAAGCAATGTTTTTGACAATGAACTCAATATAGTAAACGTGCATCAGCAGTAAACTGCAAACAAATATGCTCACGCTGGTGTTAGGCTATTCATTTAAACCAAGTGATAATGAGGACGTTAGTTTTTTTGCGATGTAAACGGGGTTAATGTGTGTCCCGCCACCAATAGGGGCACTAGCACACGGCACTGAGGCGCTGCATGATTATTGGCGAGTTTTTGTGTGTGTGTGTGTGTGTGTGTGTGTGTGTGTGTGTGTGTGTGTGTGTGTGTGTGTGTGTGTGTGTGTGTGTGCGTGCGTGTGCGCGCGCGCGTGCGTGTGTGTGCGCGCGTGTGTGTGTGTGAGGGGGGGGGGGTAATCCGTGCATAGTACTCCCTCTTGAGGCAAGCTCCACTTCAGACTCGGAGCTCGGAGACATGAAGCCACCGTCTCTCCGCGCCTTTTATTTCCAGGACGCTAGAGGAACGTAGCCTACAGCTCAGGCATCTGCACGCGACTCGGGCGTGTTAGAAAACCTCATTCTCAGTTGTCGTGTTTGGCTCGTCAGCGGACCATAGCACTGGGCAGTCCGGTGTCCGACGCTGGAAGCGCAGCGTCGGCTCCGGGGCTGTACCGGGGAGCCTCTGTCGCCTCGAACCGGAGTTGGAGTAAAGTCAATGTGTCGCTGATTAAAAACCGCGGCAGAAGTGGATTGTTTTGCCTCCGTGGGGATTATGATTTTTTCAGACATGAGTACGGGGACCAGCTCCCCAAAGGTGCACCCACCGAACGGGACGAGGTTCTACACCTTCCAGGCAAGTGCCCCGTTCCTCCAATGTGTCTTTAATACTGCAGCATAAGGCTGTGAGGGAATTCATGCTCCTTTAGTGCTGTGGCTGTTGAGCTCTTGGTCAGTGTCTGTCCCTGGATGTTCTAGTGACATAGTGTAGGCTATTTAGAGGTCTAGTCTCCACAGCCACCCTTGCAGGCTCAGTAGTGATAGATTTGTTAAGTTCTTGTTAATGTAATGCAATAGGCTATGTTTTGAATATCAGAGCCCAGGCAGATAACTTCGATTGAATCTCATAAAAAATCACTGAGTTTTCCAAAGGGAAATACAACGCATACTATAAAGCTTCATAGTCTCATTTAATGAATAAAACTTAAACGATTGTGAGAAGGTGAATTTACAGATCATGCTGCTACTGTATAATGTTGCATTTTTCATGTATTATATCTATATTTGAATTGTAGTTATTTTTCTTTGTGTTTTTTATAAAAAAAAACAGATATGTGCATTGTTCCCTGCAATAATTACTGCAAGCTGCTCAGAGCCAATGCATTTCAATGAAGCTGTGTTAGAGGATATTGATCCAGTGTGCTCCTTATGACTCGCAAAACCACCTTTTCTTGTTTCTACTGTGGGCGGACAGAAGAAGAGGGGGAAATGTTTTATATATTTTTTTGGGCTTTTTTGGTGAGATCTGAGATTCTGGCTCACCACAGCGGTATTTCGTAAGAGGAAACACGATGAGTGAAAATTGGGTTGTGTTTTGTAAGTCAGCTGTTTGCTTTTAGCTGAGAAGTTTTGAAAAGACATGTGCCTCATAAGCTTTATCACAAACTTAACCAGTTAATTACATAGCTGTACTTTTTACACAACTCATATCTGTTTTCTTAAACACAAGAAAGATCAGATGTTTTGTAAAAGAAGAAAAGGCACCGGCACTATTATTGCTTGCTCAAAAACAATTCCAGTCCAATTATCTTGTTTTCTGCCCTCTAACCACTGAGCCATGTGACTTCTGAAGGTATTGCCCGTCTGTGGTGTCATAAACCTTTGCTGCCTTTTCATGTTAAATCATTAGTGAAGATGAGCTCCCTAAGGGCATGTACCTGTTGGAGCTAGCTCCTCTGATGTGACTAAATTAAAACCTTCTGGCTCTAAGATTACAGTCCCAGGAAACCCCCTTAAAAAATGAAATGAGGGAAAGTCAGTACAGCTTCAGTAACCTCTTTTCTCCCACTCTTGTGCTGCTATAAGATCTAACATGCCTGGTTCTGTAAACAGAGGTCTCCTCTCCAAATGAGTGCTTTTGTACAGCCATTTTGAACACACTTCATTTCAGATTGTTTACAAACTTCTCCTGATTACCCTTCCCAGTTTGCAGTTATTATTTAGCTAGGCAAGTTGAATTAAAGCTTCAGCCCCATCAGGGTGTACAAGAAATGAAAAAGAAAAAATGTGGGTAATTCTAGAATTTGGGTTATAAAGTCATAATTGTTTTGTTTTGTTGTTTTATTCACTGTTAACCAAAACGTTACATGTAAAAAAATCACTTTTGACGTAAATGAAACAAACACTCCTCACCGTGTAGTGGCGGAGTAACATAGCATGCCTGCATCTCCGAGAGCCGTAAGCTAAATAAATGTCACATAACAGTAGCTTTATGTCAAAGGACATAAAATAACAATAGATCTAATGGAAATACTAACAATTTATTGTTAGGAAAGGTATCTTACAAGTTCAACAACATAAAAGACATGTCGGAATTGGTTTTGAGTCCTTCACTTTGTTTGAGCTGACGCTATTCCGTACAAGCTTGGCCAAGGTTGACTCAAGAACGAACTGTCTTTCAGTCTAACTGATGTTTTTTCTTCATAGACTCTTTGGACACAGGTTTTCTTTTGTCTTTTTGGTGGCTCCAACATGACTGATGATGAAATATAGTATGATCTTAGCGAGATCATACGCTCATCATACTGCGGGAGGTTGCTACGTATATATTGAATTACCGTAAAATAATTTGTCACTCTTGCGTTGAACGTGAACATGACCCGAGATTTGCGTCGGGTTGTTGGCAGCTTAACTTACAAGTGCTGTTTTTGGCTTAGATGAGCCAGAGGGGTAATTAACCAATGTAAGGATTTAGAAAACTATTTATGAAGGTAAAATGTTACTTAGTTCTGCTTTGAAAGACAGCAGACAACAGACATGCCACATTCATTCAGCTTATAGACAAGGGAATATAATGTCAGCTCCACCTCTTAAACTTGATACAGAGTTCTTTTACAGGAAAAGGCTTACACTTTAGTCACTGAACACATTCTGCAGACTGACAGATACAATTCTTACGCTTTAACCTTTCATAAAATGTGAAAAAGAGAAAACTTTCTCATCTCTCTCACCTAAACCCCTTTCTTCTTTAGTAAAATTGCAGTAAAATTGGGTTGGTTTGAAGAATTTGGTCTTTGGTTGCAATACAGGCCATGCCGGCTTTATCAAAGTGTTACAGCCGTGCCTTGCTTGCGTCTGTTTTCTGAAAGACACTTTCAGGATTTTCATCTAGAGTTTGACAGAATAGATGGATGACACAACAGCACCTGCTGATTAATAACAGCTACTTACTCATTTAGTCTGATGCTAACCCTCTTGCAAGGACATGTAAACTGAGGTTCAAGGAGAACTTCTATTATTCTGCTCTTATTTAGCACTACATCCTATAATAGATAAAACAGTGCTGACTTCTGCTACTATTTGCAGATTCACACTCACAGCTGCACACTCTCACAAGCCCAATCAGTCCTGTTGCGCAAAGGCCTGTGAGACACTGACTCATCACATCACAACAGACAGCAGCGTGACTGACGTGTATGCATTATTTGGCACCAGGGGTTGCTCCACTTGCTGATGCCTCAAATTAAAATGCACAATGTTTTATAATCAATCATATGCATGGTTATTATTCTTTATCCGTTTTATTTGCTCTTGACTTCTTGGGTGCTTGTCAAGGCTTACTGTAGGAATCCCCTTTTGTGTATTTATGATGACAATTCTATGTCCCACCATTTCAGGTCATCATTCCTTCTCTGAGTAATAAAGCAGAGTTAAGAATCAAGTCCTGCCCTCTTTGTGTCATGAGTACAGGGACAACTGATAGAATGACATAAGGATGTTGTATTCACATGACCTAACCCATACACTAACCTTTATTTGTTACACAGTCTCTATTGTAATTGCAAATGCCACTGATATGCGTACTCAAATAGACCTGTATGTGTATCCTGGCACTGGTCTCCTGAGTTGTGTGAGGATGTGCGAGCAGCAGCATGTGTATGTGTTTATTGGAAGTGTTTGCCCTATTTTTTTCTTTTTTTTTTAATCAGCCCTCGTGCATTTAAAATCTGGCCTGGGCAGATGGGGAAGGGAGTTTGACCCACTTTGTTGGATTCCATACCGATTAAAAGGATGAGCAAGCTTTCGAATGCAAGGGGTCCTTGTGTGTTTGTTTACACTTTTTGTGAAGTTATAGTCTTTGTGTGTAGAGGAAGGAAGAAGTAATGTATATTTCCTGTTTGTGTACTAAAAGTGATTTACAACACATCTAATTTATTATTGCAGACTTCAACATAAAACATCATTGCTTTCCTGTTCATAAGCTTAGTGTATTCTTTTTAGAGTGTTCTTTCTAGTAAATTATTTTTTTTTATATCTTTCAGTCTCCTGGGTATTTATTTACTTTTGTCATCATGGTAATTAAAACGATACAGTGATACAGTTCCATCATTACACATGCATACCATTTAATTTACATGTTATATGTTAAAATTGAGAAGAATTGTTAAAGAAGTGTCCGATTATATTCTGCAAGCATAGGCAATGGAGGGCTCAGGTTAAAGATAACAATAATCCATCATTCTATTGAAGGAGGAATGATGACACAATAGAGCAGGGATGGAGTGTGTCATTTTAATCCAGAGTTCATGCTTCTCACTTCACAGATATATCTCCTCTAACATGCATTTATTCATCCATACATAGTCAGTATGGTGGACCCTGATATTTAATTTGCTCTCCTCTCATCTTATTGAATGGACATTCACTGTCCATGGTGCTGAAACAGGCATTCCCATTTCATAAGGAACTCCTCTATGGCCGTTTCCATTTTATAGCTCATATGTTATTTAAATTGTAGGAGCAGTGGGTCTAGGCCCTCTGATACGTGGCAGCTAACTCTGCCTGTCCCTGCCTATCTTTATCTTCTAACCTTGCTTATTTCTCTGACCGTTAAATCAAAGCAATCCAGATGTGTGTTTTCTGTCTGTGTCAGTCCTCTCTGTAGCCTGCAGTGTTAGGTCTAAAAAATCCCTCCATTTGTCTCCGCAGCATGTTTTTCCCCACAGTCATTTCACATGGGGCTGTACAGTGCAGTGGCAGTAAAATCTCTATTCAATTACTTCTGCTTTGTGTAACTCTTTTACTACATTTAGTTTTACATGTGCTTGAATCCTAGTTTATGTGTTGTACTTGACTATAAAGACTACAAGACATTCATTTCAACCTTTATTTCTCAATAAATCTGCAACACTTAAATAAGGTGTCCACAGATTAAATGCAGATACTAAAAGCAGAATGAACTGATTTCAAATGTCTGTCTATCTCTCCACTCTTATACACCACTGATGGTATAAAAATATGCTCAAGACATGACAAAGAAAGTGAAACCATTATTTGAGAAGGAATGTCAGGCCATGGCTTCTCAATAAAATATAAATGTAGTATTCCTTTTTTATGGCAACCTGTTTTGTTGTTATTGTGTGCTGCTTATTATTCTTTAGCTAAATAGTGAAGGTAGGTAATTAAACAACCAGTCTAAATATGTATATAATGGGGAAATAAATGTTCATCCCCACTTCAAATCTATGATGTTTGGAGGTAAATATTGTGGGGTTGGGCCTATTTGAATTTTTTTAGTTGATAGCAATATAGCTGATATTTATCTGGCTGTTGCGGCTGAAATCCGATATTGGCCGATGTCAATATTTAAAATATTGATAGCCATTGCTTTACTGAATAAAATAATCACATTCATTTTTTTATTGAAAAATGCACATTTGCGATTAAACTGTTCAATCACATAGTACCTCAATATTTTCTATTATCATCTTGGTTATAGATTTGGCTTTCCCTTTAACAGTGCTTGCTTCTTGTGTAAGGGATCGCCGTTTGCTAAAGCTAGCGCTAATTTGCTAATGCTACCTTGCTAGTGCTAGCTTGTTGTTTTCAAACAAGTTATTAAGTTGGTGGTATTTAATGACTTCGCCATAATTGCATGCGCGGCATATTTCAACCCGACTGCAAAACACATCCAGACGGGAGACAAGGCAACGGCTCTACCATTGAACTTACAAGCTTTTGCTCTGCATTGGCAAAGTGCGCATGCCCGAACTGTTCAGTGACCTTTAACCATCAATGACGGCGTCACAGGCACAAACAAACTAGTCGACACAATATAATATTATTTATACACATCGGGCTTTTTACCCTCATTGGGCCAATGCCTATGAATAAAAAATAATATATTGCCCACCTCTAGATGCATGTGTTGCTAGCACTCTCTCCAATTTTGCACCAAAATGAAACAAGGCCCACAGGCTGAGAGAACACCACCTCAGGAGCTAAAGCTTTTCATAAAGGCATTTTACAAGGGTTACCAGCATGGGCTCTGTGTAGAGCCAGCAGAGCAGTGTTGCCAGACATACCATAATTATTGTAGTACAATAATTATATGATATGTATGATACTGTATGATCAGTAATTGTAAAAATTCATAAATGTACAATAATTTTATGATTCCAGTTAGAGTTGTTTTGATAAAGGATTTCTTCACAATTGTGATCCACTGTTGGTTGGATTTGAAATCAGATTCAGCCTCAGTTTTCATGCTATTTTTTCTTAGCATGGCAGATCTAAAAACTGACTCTTAATCTGCACGCCAAGCTGTACTTGGGGTAAATCTAATCCATTATTATTGTACTCGGGACAGTGGATTCTACAAAGAGACACAAACCAAAAACTGTTGAAAAGTCAACCCCTCGCACAACCTTATCACAGTCTGAGCTATTTTAAAGGTTAGCTCGCACTTGTACTGTCACAAGCAGAAAGAAGTTCTTGAAAGTACAAAAGTTATTTATTAGTTCATCAGCTAAGTGAGTGAGTTCATTTAATGCCTGGATGTCTGTTTTTTTAATAGTTTACAGTATTAGCAACAGGGCTTTTGTGAGTGTTCATTACTAGTTAGCTGCCTTTGAGCCTTATGGGAGGGTAGAAAGTGAGACTCTGCGTTTGTGTACCATATACGTGAGGCTATGGGCATTAACCAGCCGGACCAAAACCAAAACCAAACTAAACCCTTGGGCCGTCTAATTATCATACGTTTTTTGCATCAAAAACTCCTATAAGGGGCGTTTATTATCATTGTACAATAATTTGTGCTGAAATACAATCATTTTGGTTTTGAGTATCTGGCAACACTGCAGCAGATTATTGAGTTGGTCACAAATTGCTGCACTCAACATCATGTGAGGCAGATAAAGGCCACGAGTGTCCTACAATTAAATTAAACAAATAACAGATCAGTAATCTTCTTTTTCAGATGTAATGTGGAGTCTGGCCTTTTTTATCCTTATTTGAGTCATATACTGAACAAAATTTTTTACGCAATCCTTCTGTTTTTGCCCCCATTTTTCAGCAGCTGAACTCAAAGATCTAAGACTTTTTCTATGTACACAAGAAGTACACAGAAATTCTTTGGTTATGACGATCTTGGTGAAGATGCTGGGTGTGGAGGTCCTTGGCTGATGTGGTTACGAGGTCTGTGATTGTGAGGCCGGTTAGACTGCCAAATTCTCTGAAACGCCTTTGGACATTGTATAGTACAGAAATGAACATTCAATTCATGGGCAACAGGTCTGGTGGACATTCCTGCAGACAGCATACCAACTGCATGCTCCCTCAAAACTTGCAACATCTGTGGCATTGTCCAGTGCTAAAACTATGGCACACTTGTTTGTGCTGGATGGCATTTAGAGGCTTTGGTCTACAATTCCTGAGGTCCACTGTGAGTAGTTCTGGCAGTTTCAAGATGAAATACATCTAAATAACCCCAAAAACATTTCCGCTTAAATAAATAAATTAAAAAAAAACAATATTTGAATTAATAGCCCCTTTAGTTGAAGGCACTTGCAGCTCAAACACTATTTTAAATTACAGCCACACATGTCAACATTTACTTGCACCAAATATAATTCCTCTAATGTGAAACAAACCAAAACTATTAAGATTGTAGTATGAAATGGTCAGACGGAGTCTCTGTTATAAAGAATAGGGCAGAATTTGGCAAATTTTGGCACCACCTGTATTTGTTTGCTTGCTGTTTGGTCTTTGTTTGGATGTGCTCGCTGATTCTAAGCTGATCAATGTGATGTGCTGCTTTGCCATATTAGGCTAGGGGTGTGTTTTGTATCATGCTGTTTGTTTGTGACATGTGACCAGCCCCTCTCGGCCTTAACGGTTTAAGCTCAAGGGCTTCCCCAACACTGGAGGCTTTCAGAGTTCCTCTGTGTTTCGTCTGCTACAGGATACACCAAAACAATAAATCACTTAACTTTACTTGAACTGCTTTTTAAAGAGGGAGTTTAGTTGATATAGAAAATATAAACAGAAACATAGGAGAGTAGTAACAAGGGAATCCGGCTTTAAGAATATTTTTTATTTTCTGCCTTGGTTGGCCAATGGCCAATGTTAGACATTAAAATATAGAACAGGGTACTGATTGGTGCTGGTTCTGTGATGTGTGCTAATGTGAGCTGACAGCTAGCCTGGAATGGCATGGCACTGACCCAGCCCTGTGGCCCTGCTGACCATTGCAGCCCCAGGTAAGAAGCAGCACCAACTGCTACATGCGCTGTCTGACCACGCTCAGCATCCACCCTCGGTTGCCGTAGAAACAGTGACTGCTGCCTGTCTCGACATCAGCTAAATGTGCTTTGCCACACCCATGGGTGTCTGGAATAAGCCTCAATCTTTTGTGGTCTTTTTCTAATGCACCTGTCGACTTCTTAGGTGTGCAGAGACTAAAACTCTTAAGTACAGTCAGGAATAAACCTAAAGAAAGATTTTTATTAAGAGGAGGACAATAAATAATGTTAATTCTAATGGTTTTCTGTGGATTATAGTGTGTATAGTTTAGATTTTACTATATTTTTGCCGCTAACAGACATGTGCTCTAAACAACAAGTGAGAAACTGTGAGGAAAGGGGAAGGTTATGAAAGCAGGTATGCATCTGATATAACAATGTGGTCAACAATTTTGTTTCTTGTGGGTTCTGAAAAAAATACAATACAGTTTTTTTGTGTTATAATCAGTCTTGAAGCAATTTTGTAATCTTGTTTAAAATTACACTACAGTTTCAGATGCAAGGCATATTAATCAATTTTCAAGCCACTAGGCCATTGTTTGCTTAGCCATAGATTAGCATATGAGCTTACCCTACTGCTGTCAGAAGATTCAGACAGAATTTTAATTAGATAGCCACTGGCTATTATAGCATTTGTAGATATTAGATAACTACAAATGCTATTGCTCATGTATGCAGGTATTTACATTATAAATAAATATCTATGTCAGAGTCAAATGACTGTTCAGCTTGGTAATGAAGATCCTATCTTCTTGTCTCGTAGCATCTAATGGATTATTCATGGCCATGTTTAGTCAAGAGCCCTCACTTAACAGCACTGTTGCATCAACCTCTTGCACCTCTCAGTCTTTACTGGTTGTTCTTGAATGTTTTATGTGTTGTATGCGTATAGCCATTAATGCTTTCAGTGTGCTGTGGGGATGGTAAGCTCCTTACTCTGCAAGGTGGAGAGTAATGGGTCCTGTTTTGTTTTTCTTGTAGACAAAACATAAAATGCTCTCTAAAATGCTATGCATATGCCAGAATTGTCTTAAGATTTATTTAAAGAAAATAGTTTGGCAAGTGTGGTGCGATGTGAAAGAGGTGTTTGACAGCTCAACCGTTCAGTGAAATAAAAATTGCACCAGATGCACACATTTCCAGAGCTGCACTCTTAACCATTCATCAAACTTCTTTTCTCAAGCTGTCTGGTCTCACACATTAACATCCAGTACCTATTCCTGTGGTACTTTTATGTGCTCTGCAGAATCAAACCCGGCTTCAATGTGCGGATGTGCTGTTCAATAGAGAACTGTTTTATTCATTTTTTTATCACAGAAAAGTTAAGACGACAGGATTAGTCTGCATTTTTTAAGGTAGAAGACAGTTCGTCCTTCATCCAAAAGGGGAAAAAAAAGATTCTTCCACTGGTCATTACAGGTTGATTTGATTTGTTATCATTAATATGTGAGTTACACTGTCTGGATTTCCTACTTATGATTACTTTAACCTTACAAAATGCTTATTTCATGCTTGGTTTGCTCCACTCACAGCTGTTGTGGCAGTGTGCCTTCTTGTTTAACACCATGCAATATAAGACTTGCCAATGCCCTGGCTACATTGGGTGACACATTTTTCCCTGTTAAACTTAATTAATGGCAACATGAAAGCATCACATGCAAATCAATCAAATTAGTTTAAGTTAATGAAAAGTAATCCTTTATTTAATGGAACCAGAAGAATTTTCACACACTCTCTACTGCTATGTGCCTTTTATCTATTTTTTGCATTACTGGTTGGTAATCTGCAGATTATTAACAATAATTATTAAAATATTGATATTAATTTTGTTGAGGAATTGTCAAAAATGTCTTCCAATGATCTTATGGTTTAGATATGTCAGTCAATAAACACTTTGAGGCATTATTGTCATTGTTCTAGTAATCTGAGTACATTTGATATTACCCTGTATACTCATTACAATTGTTTGGTGACGTATGAGAAAGTCTATTTAACATGAACTCAATATAATGTGTAACATGTTTAGGTTTACATCATTGGGACCTTTTGTAAATGTTGTGTGTACAACATATAATAAATATTGGCTTGTTTTGTCTGCTTGTAAAGCTCATTTTCTTCTATGCCACCTGCTGCTACATTTTGTTTTCATGTTTGTCTTCTGTAATTTTAAAAAAAATATTACATTCTTTCATTCATGAATTAGATTTGAAACATTTCAGAGAATTCTTTGGCTTTGTTAAGTAACTATTTACTTTATTTTATTTATAACTTGCTTGTACTATCAGCAATCGGAGACATAATGTCACCTGTAATTATAGTCAAAATTATTCACACTGGAACACAGCAGAAACAGTCAGCTATGATTTGCATAAAAAACACTATTGTATTCCATTTCACCTAAAAATGGTCAAAAGTACAAATTCCACCTGTGGTATTTTACAGAAATTGGTTAACTGGATTAGGTTCATCTCTCTTGAAGTGTGCACAGATGCTTCATTCAGCAGCACAATCCCCTCTTTGTTTAACATGCTTACAGCCCTCAGTCAGCTACAGGGTAAACCTTATGAGAGGTGCAGTAGTTCATTTTAATAACTTGGTTTTAATAACTTCATAAAATGGGAGCAAAACTGGATGTGTAACCCATTACGGACTTCTGCCTCAG
The DNA here is from genome assembly GCA_024349245.1 of Neodontobutis hainanensis. Taxonomy (NCBI): domain Eukaryota; kingdom Metazoa; phylum Chordata; class Actinopteri; order Gobiiformes; family Odontobutidae; genus Neodontobutis; species Neodontobutis hainanensis. Next base: position 2,981,208 of record JALDNG010000014.1, on the reverse strand, counting down.
GCCATTGAGAAGTAGTTGAGAGGCTTTTAGCATAATAGTATATTTTTCCCACCGGTAGAATAAGTACTATGTGTTTAGTTGGTATTCTCAGCAGTATGAACCTGGAGATGGCAACTGGAATTTCTAATGCATTGTTAATGGTCAAAAAAACCTACATGGCATTTCAGCTGACACCAGCTTCAGAGTTTTCCAACACAAAGAGGACAGTAGTCAAACCCAGTGACTTCTGGGAGTAAAGTATGTGGTCTTTAATGGGGTGGGGGGGGGTTTCTGCAGTCACTAGTCAGGGGTCTCTTGACCATCCAGAAGCAGAAAGTAGAGGCCTGGCTATATCTGTGCACAGTCCCATCTCCCTTTGGAGCCCAGTGTACTGCACTGATCTACATGTGAAGTACCTCATGTTATAGTATCTGCACCTCACCAACATGAAGTGCATGATTGGACAAATATTAGCAGATATGTGATGCACCGAGATAAAAAGCAGCGTGAAGACATGACAGGTCAGGGTATTGCTTTTGGCAGCAGAGCACTGGTCTCTTTATTCATTTCCTCAGATTCCCCAAACAGATCCACTTCCTGTCTGTTCTCCATGATGTTATCCAACACACAGGAAATAACATGTCACTGTATTTCCCATCAGTCATACTTGTTCAGTAATCTATTGGTCTCTTTGTGTTGCCTGTTCAGGTTTTTGATAGTCCACGTTTTTCATTGTTTGGTTGATTGTCCTGAACAGCTTTTAAGTAACAAGAACATCTCAGTCTTTTGGGATGGATTTTGATTTGTCACAGCAACACTCTGCTGCCACACTGTTTTTGATTGTCTGACTGGCTGCTCATTTGAAGTTGATGGAAAAGTGATGCTTCAAAGCATCAGTGTTGCACTTGCATTTGATCCGTCGGCGCATTATCTGTGGAGCTCATCTCCTCTGTAGACCTATATGTTTTGACCTTCTTTGATGAGTATTAGCACGGCTCTCGTATTTTGATCTTTTGGTTTTACTTGAAAAACTAAATCTCTAAATTTATTAAAATATCCAAACAGACTTTGACTTTGTGTTAAAATTCTGTCAGGCATTTTGTGTGGACATTCTATTCTCACAGGGCATATTTAGAGTAAGGATGAATGCAGTGACCCAGAAAACTCTGCTTTGCATTAAACAGTCATCATGGGGCCCATGCTACCTATAGAAGTGAAGTTGTGGAGCTCAACGTAATGAAACCCTGTATAATCAGTCTACAGATGCTTTCAAAGCCTTTCTGACTCATCCCTCACTTGATTGGATCAAATGCAGTCAAACAAAGACATAGTGAAAAGGTTGAAAAGAATTGAAATTAAGATGCATTTTAATTAGTGAATTTGATTTCCATAATGTAGGATATGTGAGATCTGGTAGTTGCGCTCTAATGTATCTGTGAATAAAGATGAAAGGGCTTCTCTGTGTACTGGGTTCCTTCTTCACTCTTTTTTAGTTTTATAAGTTTACTTAGTCCAGTGAAGCCTGACCAGCTTTTGTCTTTGAAAAGGAGGCTCTATTGGAATAATGGATTTGCAGGCTCTGCTTGGTTCTGCAAGAGTGGACTAGTTTTACTTTGGCGTCTAACTGCAAATACTGCTAAATTAATCACTGTCTCCTTTTTTTTATACTAGGACTGAGAAATGGACTAGAACACACGACAAAACTAACATATTATGGGCAAAATTTGTATGAGTTTAGAGAGATGACATTTTGTATCTTCTTTAGTATGCCTGATGTAAAGTAATGCATTAGTGTGCAGGTGAAAATTCTGCCAAAATTGTATCTGAAAATGGCTGGACTGACTGTACAGAGCACAAGAGCTGAATAGAGCCTGTAAGTCCCACTGGAACCAGACATCAAGTTGATGCATGGCTTCTGCACTGCATTGAGCCTTCTCCTCTCACATGCCCTGAAACTGCCCTTTACTTTGTTGGTCACGTGATTAGGACTACAAGCTCATTGTCTGTGCTTTAAAAGTATACTTCTTTCATTTCTTCATTCTCATTTTGAACCGACTGAAACCATATAATTAAGTTAGTAGTAGTAGTAAACAGTACTTTAACATAATTGTTTAGTTGTTGTTTGTAGCCTTCAAACTTTTTAATGTATTTTTTTCATTTATTTTCCACATGCAAGGACTGAATAAAGGACTTTGCAGATGTAAGTTGGTCTTTGCTCTTGGAGAAGGGAACTGTGATTGGATTAGAACAACGGTTTCCAAGGAAACTAACATGTTATACATTGTGTTACTGTTCTGAAATATTTTAAGCAATAAGGCTATATGTTAATAATTGGTTGTGTTGGTGGATATTAAGGTCACAAGATAATTGTTCAGCTCCTGGCATGTGTTTTGATTGCTGTTTCCATATTGTGCTAAGGTTCCTTTTGTCACTGGGCCATCGTAACATGACAATAGATACAATGGAAATATTGTGTTTCGGTTTTTAAGATTGTTTAGGTTTAGTCTAATGCATGAAGTTACAGAGCCATCAGTGAAGGGAATAATGTAGCTCTCTCCTTACTGCACACTAAAGGGGAGAGGTCACATGCTTTACTATGGTAACAATGCTTAGAGTAGAAGGATACTTGTTTCCTAGGTGACGTTAGCTGCTTCATTCCAGATGTAGATAGAAGAGATGCTCCTCCTTGATGTGGCCCCAGATTAAATGAATGAAAACCAATCATCGGCTCAGAACACGAGAATGTAGTTGCGAGACCATCTGGAAAAAAAGATTTATAAAATTCATCATAGAAATTTTCCAAATTCACTTTCAAATTTAAATTCTTTCATTATACTTATGATGCTTTGTGCCTTTATTTTAAGATATAGATCTTGCAGATCATAAGAAGAAATGGAAAAAAGGACTTAAAATCAGAGCGGAACCAATTCTTCCTGTCTATATGCTAACATCTGCTAATGAATCATTAATAGTAGAGCTATAGCTTCAAAGTCAGTTCAAAGCAACTTGTTCACCTTTACCTCGTAACAGAGGTCCTGCAGATTTACAAGAGCATATCCAATTTGTTTTGCTATTGAGATCCCAGTTTTAATTATGGGCTTTTGTCTGGAGGAGTCAGCTCTGGCATTAGTGAAATGGACAGGCAGCAGCAGAACTTAGCAGGGATATAAATAGCTGCTTTTGTAGGCTAGGATTCCCTGTCGAATTGGAGCCCATCTCATAGCAGATCATGGCAGCTGATTAGCATATACATGCTTCCATAGCTATGGATGCACGTGTTTCATGGTAATGTTATGCAATTTTTTTTATCAAATACCTTTTCCAAATTATGCATATTTTACAATAAAAATGTCTAAGAATAGACAAATCAACCATATACAGTAAATCTTTCTGAGTCTCTATCCTTATATTGGTGTATTTTTAGATTCTCATGGCTGAAAATGTCAGATAACACTAGGTTTCTCTTTATACTTGTCAAGACTTATCTCTCTCGGCATGTTTTCACAATACTAAAAAAACATATGTGTCTGTGAAGGTTCTCAGTAATCCAGGACATATTCAAGAATCGGTTTTCAAAGAAAACTATGTCCAGATACATTTTACCTTTAAGTTACCTTTAGCATTCTGTGGATGCCCTCCCAGAAAATATTGAGCAACAGTCCATCTGGCCATTCAGGTTAAACTTCAAATTATTAACATATTATTTTGAAATAATTTGCAAAGGATAGTTTCTAGTAATAATTCCTGTGGAAGCTGTTTAAACTGATTTCTCAAACGTGTTATTTTGGTTTATTATTAAATAATAATATGATACATGTCCATGATGACAGATTACAATGCTGTTAAAACTGACTGTATATGCCAGACTCAGCTCATATTTTATCTAATATAGCATATATCTGGCAAAAAAACAGTTTTGTTGTATGCCTGTCATCCTAGCGCATGCAGACTGAGGCCAAGCTGGCAACCCATAGCTGTCACTGACAGTGTTGGCAACCCTAGAACGCCAAAGGTTTCTGACACATTTCTGACAACTGCAGAGACTCTTGAGAGTTCAAACATATATTATCTGGCATCAGTTCTTTCCACCAGGGCTCACTCCACATGCTTCTCTGATCTGGCAACGCAGCAGGTTGCCAGTTATAGCCATCACATTTCTGGGCTTTTGCTTTACACAAGACAGCTGGAGAAACAACACACCACCCTTAAAAATAACTGACAGAAATAATGTATTGACTCTTGGCTTTCTCATTTATTATTAAGCTTTGTTTTAAGTGTTGTTGTGTCATACTTTTCCTGGATAGCGCATCTTGCCCTTGATTTGACCCGTTAATGCATTAAGATGTCACTGTGGAGCTTGTGCGCTTGTTTGTCTTGAAAGAATACTGTAGAGCTTCTTGTTTTTGTATTTTGTTCTCACATCACACAAGTGTATCCTGAATATGCATCTTAATATTCAGAGCTTCAACTGTTCCCACACCTCAACTAATCAATATCAGGTAGTTCTTAAGTCAAATGCACATTATAGTCTGCCTGACTGCCACAGACAAGCGTCCTCAGTCACTCATACTCCTGAACTGATTTTGTTTGTTTGCCGTCAGTCTGGAAGATGTGTCCCTGAACCGCAGCCTATCTGTGCTTGGCATTGTGGACCTTAACTAATAGCTTGTGCTCTGTAGGCATGTCTGGCAAGTGAGAAGAGACAGAGACTCCTAAGTGAAGTAAGTCTTGCCTAGGGATGGGACAGTAATGGTTTTACAGTGTACCGTGTATTAAACTGCCACAGTACCATTAATATATACTGTTAAAAAACACTTATTCACAGTATTAATTAATGAATGTAATATGAGTTGATGAGGCACTAATAAAAATGTTACATTTAATAAAGAGCCTCTTTATGCTACATTATTCTTCAAGTTACACTTACATTTATTCCATTTTAAAGCTGGAGTTAAACTTAATTGATTTATTAGATAATTAGTGTGCACTAATGCAGGCTTCCGTTGGAGCGGCAGGTGTGTGGAGGTTATGTGCTGCTGCCTGACGCTGATGCTAAGGGGGAAGATATGCATTTAATGTGAATCAAACCAAAGAAAACACTAAAAGGAACAACACACAGCAGATAAATCATTTTAAAGCTTCAGTAGAAATGTCTGTGCTATTTACTGAATAATTAGAACACAAATTGTTAATGAAAATAAATTCAAAACTAAGGATGTAAGTGCTGCTGCTACTGTTCTGCAGATGTGAATTAAGACTAAAATAACAACAGCTAAAGATGACACTGCAGTTATTTGTTTGAAATTATGTACTGTAATAATTCTTCTACTTGATTAAATAAAAAAAAACATTTATCTATGCCCAATTAACCAGGAAAATAATAGCTTTTCGAACTTTAATTGTCAATACAGTCATACCATGATATTTTTTCTCATGGTTATCATAGCATCAGGATGTCATAGCGTCACATCCCTATGAACTACAATAGGCACTGAGCCCGAGCCAAAGCTGCAGCAAAAAAACTCTCCTGGGTGTTCTTTGCCTCTGCATTGACCGTTGCATGTTTATATGAGTTTAACTGTTGGTTGGTAGCACTAAAAATCTTAAAACTATGTACTAATGGTACACAAAGATTAAATAGTGAGTGAAAACCAGAAAAAACTATTATCTTAGATTTGTAAAAGGACACAAGAGCCAAAATCCAAAGGGCATAGCAAAACATCTGATTCTCACTCGTTTCAAGGATAGCCTTTTTCAACAATTTATCTGTCCCGTGTATGTAAGTATGTATGTATGTGTGTGTGTGTATGTGTGTGTGTGTGCCTACCTTAAGTCCAATCACTTCTCTTGTAATCAGCGGCAGTCCGACGGACAAAAATGTGTCTAATCAACAACTGCTCATTTGATTATCTCCAACTGGGCCCAATCACAGTACTTTTTTGACACACATTTGCTCAAATGCTGTGTAGCATATAACATATGCGTGTTCATCACCTACAGTATAAGTTTGTGTTAGCACCACTAGCACTGCAGGCACCGCTTGTTTCCTTATCTCAGCACCTCTGCTTCCCTACTAGCAGACAGTATTATCATTCTGCCTGGCTCTGTGTTAATGTGCCATTTCTACCTGACTGGACGCTGTCCTCCAGCTGCTGCATCACATTATAGGCTCAAACTATATTTTGTAAACATGCTACCTCACTGTTCTGGATCCCTTAGTTGTGAACCTCTGTTCAAAAGTGACTATTGTTCTAATCAGTATAAGCTCTGCATTGTTTAGTTTTTTTATGTAAGCTGACTCTCAGGTGGTCTCCTTGGTGCAGCAGACCTTTTATAAAATGCCAGAGATTCACAGCACAATGTTTTAAACACTAATTCATTTTGAGTAGTGCCAGAGGCCGTTTGACTTTCAGTCTTAACATGTATAGAGACAAAGAAGAGATAAAAAAAAACCTGCATTCTTAAATGTATACTTGTATTTTTATCAAGACATGGATCTTGAAAGTCATCATTTAGAAGCAATGATATCAGTTTAGCCGTAGCCTCTGTGCCTCCTTGAAATCTGATTCTTGCCTTGCAACAGTGTTACATTTAAGACAATATAATTCTTGTGGGAAGCCAGAGATCTGCCAGAAAGCTAAGTGTCTTGCAGGAGAGAGGGCTGTAAAAGAGTGATAAAGGCCGTCGCACAAAGAGGCTCCGATGATAGCAAAGACAAGAAGCAGAAGGATAGAAATTTTTATATCAGATAGGTTTAACGATGACCTTTAGCTCATTTGGTAGAACACTCGCAAACACAGGAGACCCAGTTTGAATCTCGGCTGGTCATTTGCCCAATGTCGTTCCCTACCTTTCGCCCCTGTTTCCTGTCAACCTACTATCTTCTATCAATAAAGGCAAAAAGGCCTGAAAAAAAAGATAACCTTTAAGGCACACTTTTCATCCTTGTTGTACTGTATGTTCCTGTATTATATGATCTGTTAAAAAAAACATTTTTTTTTTTTTTTTATTATTCAGACCATCCATTACAATCACTTAATGAGAAGGACCTGTTTTGTAATTTACTGACGCTACTGAAAAAATGTTAAAGTATTATTCATCAACTTACTGATATAAATCCTATTTCACTTTTCTATGATACCTTATTCTTGGAAAATTATGTTACTTTGTGACTTGTGACTTTAAATTAGATTATTATTTATTGGACAGGGACTAAATAGTAAGTCAATTGTAAATGCTAATGGCTGAGTCAGATTAACCAATGTGCATCGAATTACTTCAAAAACAAGTTCACTGTTTGTTTATCATTAGACAACTGGTCATGTCATGTCTCCTATTGGCTTAAAGAGTAGAAATGACAGTTACTTAGATTTAGCTCCTGAACTTGAACCAATGACATAATAGGTAACTGTTTAATTTTACTTGTCTGTTACTACAAGCCACTCCCTGATACAGTGTCCAGTTGCTTGCCAGTGTTGCCTTCCTGCTGTGATGCTTCGGTCTGTCCAGATCATCTTCTTATCAACAAGGACAGAACATCAGAAGGACTGTTTCTTTGAAGCATGGAAAGGCGTTTGTTTATCATGGCTAGCACTGGATGTTATCTGCATGGACAAAGCATGACAGATAGGTGCTCTAAAGCCCACTCTCTCTGTACTGTAATCTGTGCAAATCCCACCACTTGTCTTGTCTGATGAATTTTCCAAATGTGGCCCACTGCATGCACCATGCAGTTCTGTTGGTTATCAGCCTAAACTAAAATTGCCATGCTTATCAGACAACCAGACTTTGATTTACTACATTTACTACATCCTCACATCCTGTGGCTTTCATCTCTACAGTGTCCATCCATCCCACACTGAAGTGCAGCTGTAATATGATTTCTATCTGATTAATCTCATTTCTGACACCTGGTGCAATACTAACGCCACTTTGAACACATTTTCCACAGTGGAACTTCCTAAATCACAGGCACTGTCATTTCTCCAAGCTAGTACCTATGCACATAGTGGTGGTGAAAGGGGGATGTAAAACAGAATGGGGTTTAAAGTATCAGCTGATCACCTGAAAATAATCATCCTTTGCTTAGTAATCCTAGTTCCTAAGGGGATCCGGTGTTGACAGTGTTGGAAATCCTGATCCACTCTAGTTGTGTCAAAACACAAGAGCTAAGAATGGCCACAGAGGTTTTTTTAGTACCTCCCTGTTTTCCCTGAGTAAAAGATGATGGATGGCCTGACATTTTTGGCCATGTTTGTTTGGGTGTTTCACAGCGATATGCGCCCCTCTCGCTGCCTGGATGCCCTGTTGTTATTCAGTCCAAATGCGAACAGTGTGACAGAGCATTACACATTGAAAACAGAGAGGATGCATTCTCAGTGAGTGACCTTTTTAATATGGGAATCTCAATGCATTGCTACAGCATTTATTTTCCATTTATTACTGTATTACACTAGCCCAGGCTTGACGGTTACCAATGATGGCTGGAGTAGTTATTTTATAGTTTACTATTATTTACTAAACAAAAGCTAAATATTTTGAGAGGTTCATTTTTTCTTTTCCTTAACCTTGATAATTTGATTCACAAAAGGCTAGTTCATTACATGTTAGACGAGCTTCTGACTCAAAACCTTAGAGACAGTGAAAAAGAAAATCTAAAATGATTACAGTCTCCATTTTCTACTCAAATGTATTTGAATTATTAATGCTTAAGAACAGTGCATTGCAGTGAACAGTGCCTACTGACGAGACAGTATGCACACCTTTGATGTCTTTTGGATTGATATATAACTACTCTTTCCATTTAGCTGTTGTGGATACAAAAAGATACTAGTAGACTGAGTGTCTCCAACAGTGGCCTCTAGATGAAGTGGTTGCTTGGTGTAGCATGACAGGTTGTCTTCCTCAGGTTCAAAAGGATTCAAATTAGTTATAATGCACAGGGAGGGGAGAAAATTTTCAGGCTGTAATTTCCCCTTGCAGATTTACAACTTGGCCTAAAGCAGCCTTTACAGCACAGACGACAATTCCCCAACGGCTAAAGGTTATTGTAAATCACACCTCTGCTAGCCTCAGTGCCATCACACTCTGACACACATTTCCACACAAACAGCCCCACTGACCTTTTGTTCCCTTTTTATCGGTTTGTTGTGATTGAAATGGACTAATCCTCTGCTATCATTAAATACATTTGTAAACTTTTTGTACTTGTATTAAAAATATGATCTACTTTCATGCTTTTACATTATTTATGTAATATTTCTGAAAAATAATGTGTATGTGTTCTAGGCTTTTTGTTTTTGCTGTGTTCTCAAGTTGTATTTGCTTTAATACCTGCCACTGGCTCTTCAAAGTTTTAGCAAACAACACATACTGCCACACTAGAGTAAAGCTTTATGGTAACTTCTGACATACAGTAGGTTTTGCACAGACTATACTGTATGTAGTCAAAGTGTAGTGTGGTTGTCCTTGGCTTTACTCTGACAAAGACATGCATCTTGATTCACAGATGCGTGCTGGCTGCTGTTGTAACACTTGTCACTTACTTTCAACTCACCTGCATGTTACGGCAGAGAAGAGATGCTCACTATAACCTTCAATATATAAAGCAGAAGAACTGGACCCAGCACGTCATGTGAGCAGGTCAAGTCTCTCAAGGTTTCATGTCATATTTGTAATAATATTATAAATACTGTTCACACATAAGATCGCAGGTTGTATTTAAAAGTATCAGCTTTCACTACATGTGTGTACATTTGTAATGACAGCAGAAAGTTTATTCCATTGTTTATTTAAAACCGCCCACTGTTGTTCTTTTCTGGCTCAAACTTTATATACACTGTCCTTTATTTAGTTTTCAAGAGTATTTCAACCTAAGGAGAGACTCAATATAAAGAATACACAAATGAATGCAAATTAATAGTTTTTTTCACATAAAACTTTTGGCACTTAGACCCCAGCAGAGAGAGACATTGTGCCTTGCGATGAAGGAGAGGAAGAGTGTAGATTTTAGGGTAGCTCTCCCCCTGGAGCCTAGACACTGGGGGTGGTGATGAGTGGGATGATGAATGTGAGCTGTTGAGGGCAACAGAGATGGTTCTGCAGTTGCGGAGGTGATGGGGTGGAGGAGGGTTACGAGATGTGGTTGAACAGTTGGATGAAGAAGAGCAAGGGTGCTTTAAATACAGACATCTGAATAATGATTGGCTGAAAAAAAAAGGGTTGTGATTGGCTGGGAGAGTCAGCTGAGAGAAAGCATAGTAAATGAGAACAAAAAAAATGTATATGTATGTATATTTTATAATAGCCATTGTGCCATATAGCGGTTATTTGTTTCTTTCCTCTGGATGGTTCTTCTCTTCATATTCCTGTGGCTCAGCTACAGGAAATGGGGGCTTCACACAGGTGGCACTTTTTCTTGTCTTGTAGTCTTGTAGTGTACCTTCTGCAGGGGCACTTTAAAAACATTTGCTGCTGTGGTATGAGTGTACAAAGTGCTGTCTTTAGGAGGAAGTCTTCATGCTCACACACATATATACACACAGACACTCAGTGTAGTTGACATACGGCTGTGGTGTGCAGTTTGCGTCGGGAGTGAGAGTCGTGTGAATAAGGGAGGAGGTGCAACAGTTGAGAGCACATTGGAAAAAAAACATAAGCTTATCCAAGTAAATTTTAAAGACTACATTTTAAGTGTTACTTTTTTACACAGATTAATGTAAATTGATATATTGGGAAAATATTGAGAAGACTACAAGTAGAGAAAGTAATCTGTAGTTTTAATGATGTCTGGCCTCAGTAAACATTCAAAAACCTTCGTCATTAGAAACTGATTTTATTTTTGAAGGACTTCACCAGTGTCCAGTGTTTTTTGGATATTACAGTTTCTGCGTGAGTATCACTTATAAAACTCCTGCAAGGAAGTCCTTGTAGCTGCAACACTGAAGATGCTCTTGTCATGCAAGCTGCTGTGTACAACTTCAGCTTTTATTTATAAGCTACAGCTCTCTGTTTCTGCTCACTGAGTCTTTTTGCACCACACTGCATTCAACCATTCACTGGTGTCTATTTTTTGCCTTTACTGTTGCATTTTCAGGTTATTTATAAGATCAAGGAAACAGGGTTTTCTGGGAATACAAATTTGCCATGTTCTGGTTTCCTTAAAAGAAACACAAAAATGAGCTTTTCTGTAGAAACAAACCTATTTACAGCATGTTAAGTTCAGTCTGACCACAAAGTTCACCATTCATTTTTAGACTTTATATTGATTTTGATATGAACATTTTTACACATTAAACACAGCACAAGTAGGCAGAACATTGGCTTAAAATATTTATTAATAATGGTGTGGCATTTTGTTAGTGATTGATCGTGCTAACCGGAAGTCATAATACTAGAACAAATTGACAAATATCAGTTCATGCACATATATTTCTATTTTCACTTACTCAATATTTTGTCATTTAGGTGCAGGTAATGTTTTACCATTGTTTAAGTTCATAATCCTTCATTGTCTGAACAGCGACACAATTAGAACATTTCCTTACCTCTCTGCACTTTGACTTTGGCACTAGATAAAGTACTGTTGAAATGAAGCCTGTGAGGACCGTGGAGCACGGCACAAATGAGATATTTGGTGCAGTTTGAAGAAGGACTTTTTTTTATAAGCAGGGCACCTGTGATTGGGTTACATCCCTCGAGAGAGAGATTTATGAGCCATAAGCATCTTTTTTTGTCTGAACTACTACAAACCAAAGTGTAATAAATGTAAAAGTGGCAAAGTGTGTCTGCATCATAATAACGCAATAGTTTACGTTTACCCTCTTGTGACTAAAACAGTATACTGTATGTAATTAGCCCTGCTGGGAGTTTACATGCATCCCATAAAGTGCATAAACGAAAAAGGCATAATGTTCTAGAGCTAAATACCTTTAGAAAATATTCATGTCTTGGTCTAGTGAAGCCCAATTTTGTATTATTGTTGCCATGGTTACCACACCAACACTGTGTATTAATCTGTAAATGCTTGAATTAATAAAGCCTATTTGATCTTCAGTGGTACCCAAGCCTCTCCCATGAGTAAGGGCCCGCCATTCGGCAATATACAGCAAAACATAGCAATATACCGCTGTCCACTAGAGGGCAGGCTCCAAAAGTGGAAAAATAAGGAGAAATCTAATGGCGACTTTACAAGTATAAAAATACAGCCTGGTACAAAAGATGGCTCTGGTCTCTAGAGCTAAGTTTTTACTACGTGACAACTCTGGGGGAGGGTAAATTTTTGATAAATACGTCCGTTTTTGCTATCTGAAAACTATTGTTTTACTATGGGGTAAAATACGAAATGCCCGGATGTAACCACCATTTTATTGCCCTGTCATAACAACAGTATCGGTTAATAGGGGACCAATGGGTGGATTACATCCATTTTATTTACAATCTATGGTGGTACCTCACCAAAGTGCAGTATGCAGAACTTTCACCTTTGATATTTTGACCTTTGACTGTTGTTGGGATATTACATTTAATGCTTTGGTTCAATACAGCCTTAAAATGTATTGACAAAAACTATGAAGTGTAAATTATGACTTTTTACATTAAAAAATGAAATTAAAGAGAGCATTTTGACCTTAGGTTTACATGTGTTCTGGACTATATGATTCATTTTTATATTGAGTAGCAAAAGTTATTGAGCCCTAATGATGAATTAGGTTTTTAGTAGATGTACTGGTTATTCATTACTTCTTAAACTTTTCTTTTTCTTTTTAGTGACATAACAGTTTTTGTTCAATGCTGAAAACACACACATCAGAACGTTTTTCCAACGACAACTTGCTTTTTATGAGAATATTCTGTATTTTGGTCTGTGTACCCTTTGAGTAAGCTTTCAGTTTTCTTCGACATTTTAAAATATCAAAGAAAACTGAAAGCTTCAACCATGTTTCAATTCTACTTTTGGTAACCATCTGCAGAAGAAACATCCAGACAGATATTTTCCAATACTGGACGAAGAAAGTAGAAGGTCACTTAAGCAAAAAGCTAAGGACATCTTCGCATATACTCCTGACCTTTCACCTCTTGCTCTTGCCATTTAAGAGCAGCTGTTCATAGAGGAGCACTTAGCTTTAGTCTCACTCTAGCGTCTGCACAAAGTGCAGTCCTTCCAATCCTCCCTTGTGCCGTCACTAAAGAAGTGTAAGTCCGGCTGGCTTTGTGTGCACATCGCTTTTTACAACCAATCCTCTTTTATCCACAGATTACATGCAATCCTTTCCCCCACTGTGGTATTGAACCTTTCCCCAGAGATCCCACTGAGGCTGACCTATTCTTACCACCATGGCTATATGAGATTTAAAAAGTGTCTACTGTATCACAATTATGCTCCAGGAGTATCATAACAAAGTCAACGTGATAAAATTAAAACTATTATAACCAATTTTGCAACCTGCTTTTATCATAGATTTTGAGGGCTGCAATGTGTTTTGACATGATAAGTGCTACTAAGTTGGAATGTTATGCAACGTGTATTCAATAGCCATGTTCTTTGTTCTATAATACTGGCAACAGTGTGCAGAGTTATGGTAAGCGTATTAATTAAAATACTTTGGTTTTAATTCGATTGGGTATTCAGCAGGATCTAGCACTATTATCTCAATATTTTACATTCATGATGCATAATTGTCATCTTGGCAGGTCTTTTACTAATAGTCTTAACTACTGTTGTTTAAGCTGCGTGCAGGCCATCACATCAGTCAAGTAGTAGTAGTAATTAGTGCTGATTTATTCTTCTTGTAATCATATCGTGTTGCATCATTATACCTTACACCAAAGAGCGCTGTTGCAGAGTATTGTGTAACGCTGACCCTTCTTTTCGTTTTCTCTTCTCAGGAGTTTGCAGCGCTGACCAAGGAACTGAATGCCTGTAGGGAGCAACTGCTAGAGAAAGAGGAGGAGATCTCAGAGCTAAAAGCCGAGAGAAACAACACAAGGGTGAGTGAAGCAAGTTGCTTCAAGGGCAACCAAAGTCACGTGACTATGGAGGACAAACAACAACAACAACACTTATTTCAATTCACAACCTGAATAATGTCCAACTTGTTCAACAATATTTTTTCTTCCCTTATTGTGCCATGGATTCTATTGGTGAAATTCAGTTCATTGTCACTGGTGCCTTTCTAGTTCGAAGGACAGTACTTGAGATGTACGAACATGTATGTATATGTATGTATAGCCTCAGGTAGGAAGTCTAATATCTTTGATAGAAATACTGATTTTTAACACAGCAGCCATGTCCTACTGTTGAAAGATAGGACTATTTTCTATCCCACTCCCAATGAAGTGTGGATTTCTCTCTTTTCAGTGAAGTATCAAGAGTTGTTTAACAGCTCAGAAGGAGAGAAGTGTGGCAGAAGACAAAGAGACAAAAGTCATCTTCGCTCTCACTTTATTATCACCTCAAATGCACCACAGGGCTTTATCCGGCAAACTTTAATTAGGCTTTGTTTGGACGCTGATCAGCTTTTTACAGTGTATAATTAAATTGTCCAAGGCATGTGCAGGCAATTCCGAGATTGGGGGGCAAACAATAAGACTGAAGTCAAGTATTGGTTATTTTTTGTGTCAACACATAATAAATGAAATCACAATTTAAGTAAGATTGCACATTTAAAACATTTGCTACTAAATATTAAACAGTTCTGGTGAAATAGATTCAAAAATAGTCTGGCAGATGGTCTCTATTGGCCATCTCTCATATCAACAAACATTTTACACAATGCTCCTACAATCACATTAATTATACTTAGAATGAGGCTATGCTTTTTCTTTACTTCTGTTCCTCTTTCCAGGAAACTTCTTCTTTCCAGGAAACTGTATCCCTGGAGGCACAACAGCAACAGAGCAAGCTTTGTTCAACCCATTAGTATCATCATATTTACATCATCCCTTGACTTTAAGGGTGACATCCACCCTCTAGCCCCAACTAACAAAGTTAGTTATCTCATATATTGCTGCAATAATGTTTGGGGGCCTGGAACTTGTCTTTAGTCTACTTTGCATTATATTTTAAAGGTCAAATCCCCTAAGTTACAAGCACATGCTTGTCCTTGAGTCATTGTTGGTGTAATAGCCATCACATGAGCATTTTTATTTACCATTGGTATAGCTTCTGGTTGTAAATCTTACACAGTACTTAATATTTAGATCAGAACAGAACATATAGGCCATAGTGAGTGTTTTCCAGAAAAGGAACATATCATTTGCACTGGAATTTATTGACACAATTTGTTTGAGGTAATAAATATGATATCTTGAATATCTTTGAGGGTTAATTAATTGAAGGTTCAAACTCTACATAAGAGCAAATACAAAATAACACTAATCCAAAGCTGTGTTTTTCAGTAATATATCTCTGTGGTAACCTGTACACTCAGTAATGGAAAATTTAAGTATTGGTCTATGTACTCTATAATGAACACAATGCAAGCACATGTGACAAGTATCCAAACAAAGTGTGTCCCAGCTATGGGCTTAAACAGTTACTCATTCATAATTTCCTGTGTGTCACTTTCAGCTGCTACTGGAACATCTGGAGTGCCTGGTGTCCAGACATGAGCGATCACTTCGCATGACAGTGGTCAAGCGGCAGGCACAGTCTCCCTCAGGGGTCTCCAGTGAGGTAGAAGTCCTTAAAGCTCTCAAGTCCCTTTTTGAACACCATAAAGCATTGGATGAGAAGGTATATCATCCGTCTTATGCACCATACTTACCTTATAATACGTTTGTCATTGTAAAGTGTGACAGGTGTTGAGCTATTATGCACTCTAAAGGAAAACTGTACCATAATTTATAGCACAAATTGCATCTATTTAGCATCCATTTAATGAACCAGGTTATTGTATTTATATAGAAGGATTGATTAATTTTAGCATTTTAGCTCTAATAAAACACTGTGTTCTGTATTACTATATTAAAAACTATAAAAATCAGCGCTTTCTTTCTACTGTGTTAAAAGTTCCTTAGCTAGTGTGATAGTTAAGCAGATGTCAGAGGGCAAATACAGTAAAAGCAATGTGTTTGTTTTTTAGGTGCGAGAGAGACTACGGGTTTCACTAGAGAGAGTGTCTGCACTGGAGGAGGAACTCACAGCAGCCAATCAGGAGGTAAGGCTCTATCACATACAGTATATTCAGTATCATTATTGCAGACACTTTCTCACTGCATGTTGATGA